>LPNX010797386.1:0-19261 GCA_001517045.1 Pseudotsuga menziesii | reverse complement strand
CTTTGCTGGTCAAGATTCGGGCCTCCTGCCCCTTAATTTTGGAAGCCTTTTGTAATGGTCAGTAAATAATGTTATTTCTATTCTGTAGTGTCAATATACCCTGAAAATTACATTTATAAGGTCGATATATCTCATACCCTAAAGAATATCATCTTAGTTTCGTTAAAAGATCCTATTTTATCACTGTATGGGGGGGAATTGAGTGAATATGAGTTTTGTAATGAAAATTCCATGATGGGAAAGGGATTGAAATAAATTTTCATGTTCAGAGAAACCATATTTATCTCTGTTAATAATATCATGTTTCACAGAATTTAATTTGAGGTGATTTAATAGTCCTTTTAAGACCCTAACTAGATTACTAGTTTTTAATAACTAGTTTTATTGAAATTGATGCAAAATAGGTTCTGTAAACTCAAACTGAGATCTGTAAGTTCCTGTAGGTCAGTAACAGGCCTAATTTCCCATATCAACCTCCAGAACCATTTTTTGTTTGGGTCATACCACCCTTTTGCATCCTCCTCTGCGCAGGGTTCTCCTTGGCCAAAACTGCCAAAAATCCCAAATTCAACCGAAACTTGTTAGAACTTTCCAGAACATCAATGAACTATATAAATCCTTTATTCATGTTATATTAATGCTGAAATAAACCTCTGCAAGTTTCCAGAATCCCCTGGTTGAAACAGACCGAACTACTCTCCTTAGTTGCACGGTTTGGCTGCCCAGAAGCGTGGTAGTACGTTTCTGCAGTGCGGATTCTGAACCCTAAATGGCACCAGATATAAATGTGTTAGGCGAGAGGAAATTCAATGTCTGATTTTCTTTGGTTGTTTCCCGATGCTCACTCCTTTTGTCTGCAAAATTTCCCAGAATAAACCCTTTATTTTCCCAGTAAGAGGAGTCATTGTGTAAACTATTTCCAGTTCATAAATTTTAATACAATTAACAGAATTGGAGATATTTCAGGTCTGTACACCAGACTTGGAACATTACAGTGGGGTACAGACCCCACTATACCCCAGGGTCATTGAAGATGGATGAACAGAAGATCCAAGAGGCCCTGAAAATTCTCCATGAAACTCATTCTTCAGTGTCAAAGATGTTTTGGGAAGCTTCTTTAATGGAAGACCAATCTTCCTTTGAAGCCATGGAGAATATCCAGAAAGCAATGTCCACAATGAAAGGTAATTTCTCACAATTGCTTTCAGATAAAAATAACATGTTTGATCTTGTTGAGTTATTGCGGGAAGCATCACTACATAATGAAGAAAGTATTTGCATATATGAAGAAGAGAACTACAAGCTGAAAGGTGATTTGTTGGCCACCCAAGATTCTTTGAGATACACTCAAAGTGCCCTCTTAGCATCACAAATGAAGATAGAGCAATTCCAACAAGAGTGGAAAGAATTAACTGAATCCTCAATCTTTCCTGAGAGTCATCCCTTTTGGGTAAATGGCATGGAGGTTTGAGATATCTCAGACCCTAAAGAATATCATCTCAGTTTCATTAAAAGATTCTATTTTATCACTGTATGGGGGGGAATTGAGTGAATATGAGTTTTGTAATGAAAATTCCATGATGGGAAAGGGATTGAATTAAATTTTCATGTTAATAGAACCCATATTTATCTTTGTTATAAATCTCATGTTTCACAGAATTTAATTTTAGGTGATTTAATAGTCCTTTTAAGACCCTAGCTAGATTACTAGTTTTTAATAACTAGTTTTATTGAAATTGATGCAAAATAGGTTCTGTAAACTCAAACTGAGCTCTGTAAGTTCCTGTAGGTTCAAACCACTGTAAAGTTCCAAGTTTACAATGTTGGTAAATGACATTTCTTCGAAACTACTCAGAACTTTCCAGAACTTATGAAAATTGTCCAAAACTGTTTATTATGTTAAATTAATACTGTAACAACCCTCTACAAGTTTTCATAAGCCCCTGGTTGAAACAGACCGAACTACTCTTCCTAGTTTCACGGTTTGACTGCCCAAAAGCGTGGTAGTAGGTTTCCGCGGCGCGGACTCTGAACCCTAAATGGCATCAGATCTAAATGTGTTAGGGAAGAGGAAATTCAATGTCTGATTGTCTTTGGTTGCTGCCCGCTGCCCACTCCTTTTGTCTGCAAAATTTCTTTAGTGAGAGATTTCTTTCCACAGGATGATCCAAGGAAAGAGCTCTGATACCACTGTAATATCCCTTATATGATGTACAGATAAGAAAATTAACTTGCTGCAATTTTTTTTATTAAAATTTCTGAAATTGAATTAATTCACACAAAGCCTTCTCGGACTGGGCAAATCAGGGATTTCTTCTGGGAAATTTTGCACAAATATTCCTACCCAAAGCTAGGTAGTCCTCGTAGTAGTGAGTAGGAGTGTCTCTCAGAATGAAGGAAATAAATACAGAGATTCTATGTTTTCAAAAACATTAACACATGTAGGTTCTTTGAATACCAATAATCCATCAAGAAAGGAACTAAGTTTTTCCACTTCTCAAAGTAAAGGAATAGAAAAGAGGACCAAAAGTGAAGATTTATTAGAGTCATCTGCACATGATTTCTTTGAGAAATTATTTGGGTTTTCCCGAAAGAGAGATCAGCGTATTTGCAGCATCCATGAGGGTGATGAATCACCAAATCCTCCATCAGAAGGAGATGAAGAAGATCCATGCACAACTAAAGATCCAATAGTCCAACATCTAGTTGGTGGTAACGTGGAAGGTGAGATGAATCCAAATTTCTTTGTGGCTGATTTCAAGATAAGTGTAAAAGATATGGGGCAGATTGATGACGGTGAGACATCTTTGGGATCTGATCCAAAAGATAAACATGATTCAGATTTACAGTCACCCCTTGAGCCTCACAAAGAAGCACAAAATGAGTACATTTCAATAGGGTGTGAAGCAGAGAAATGGGTGGGTGAACAAGCCATCATAATTCCACCACATAAGGAGGAGAAAATCACACATGGTGAGTTAGTAAAGTATGATTTTTATGTGGCATTGTGTAAGTCTGATATGGCAGCCACTTCCAGTGAAGAGTTCAGAATGGTTGAGCCCCCTAGTGACGAGGTTCAAAATTCTGGTGTAAAAAATGAATGCAGTATGAAGGATGAAACTTTGAGAGAATATCTTTTTGGCGCACCAAGGATGAATGAGCAGTTAAATTGCAGCCCAAATTATGTTGTTGAGGACTTAGAATATGAATATATTGCAGAAACAACATATGGAACAGATTTCAAAACCTCGAGTGCACTGCATGAAATGGATCCAGAGATGGAAAATGAAGAGGAGGAACATCTACAAGAACCTCATCTTCTTGCAGGGTCACTGAAGATGGATGAACAAAAGATCCAAGAGGCCCTGAAAATTATCCATGACACTCATGCTTTAGTGTCAAAGATGTGTTGGGAAGCTGCTTTAATGAAAGACCAATCTTCCCTTGAAGCCATGGAGAATATCCAGAAAGCAATGTCCACAATCAAAGGTAATTTCTCACAATTGCTTTCAGATAAAAATAACATGTTTGATCTTGTTGAGTTATTGCGGGAAGCATCACTGCATGATGAAGAAAGTATTTGCATATATGAAGAAGAGAACTACAAGCTGAAAGGTGAATTGTTGGCCACCCAAGATTCTTTGAGATACACTCAAAGTGCCCTCTTAGAATCACAAATGAAGATAGAACAATTCCAACAAGAGTGGAAAGAATTGACCGAATCCTCAATCTTTCCTGAGAGTCATCCCTTTTGGGTAAATGGCATGGAGGAACCTCATGATTGGGTGGATCATGAGGAGCATTCTATTCAGTATGTGCTTAAAGATTGTGCAAAACAGTTTTATGAGAACCAAGCACTTGATTTCTTTCCAAGGAAACTTGAGTTGTTCCTTGAAGACAGACACTCTCCCATGGAAGAGTGGGATGAGATCACCCAATTTGGGCCATCCAATAATGAAAAATTTGCAGCCATAAGTATGATTACTGAAGTTTGCAAACATGCAAATAAGGTTCACAGTTCTTTCCCACATGTCATAGAATCAGAAACACCAGTGGGGAATGAACAGTGGGTGAAGAAATTTTTCTGGTTTGTATCACATGCACAACAGGGGGATCATGATTTGTCCCCATGGGAGATAGATCCTATTGCAGAAGAGATGGATCATTATAGACCATATAAATCAGCAATAAATATCTCTGATTCATCCACTGGATGGTTGGATAGAGGAATCATAGAAGAGGAAAATAGGGAAGGTAAAAAATTTATGTCTTGTTGCAAGAAATTTGTTTTTAATATTGCTGATTTTTCTATGATTTACAAGCAGCAGAAAGGGCATGTGTGTGCAGCCACTTTTTAAAAGAAGGCATCAAATCTACACATACATTCAATGTGTGGGTCAATTGATGGATTTTTGCACCCTTGGATCAATGGCAGAGAGTTGAGCCATTGGATGAAGAGGGGAGCACCTGTTGAGTTCCATAGAGACATATTTGGAATGAAGACCTTGGGAGGGAATTTTTTTATTTCTGCAATAATTATTTTGCTGTGACTGACATTGTCTTGACATGTGAACAGCAACAAAGACTTATTTTGCAGCTATTATATACCTCTTGTATACATGCACATGAGGTGCATTCCGATTTTCATGTGCTTGAGAAGTTTGAGGTCAAGCAATATGAAGATCAAGCACTTGCATGGTTCCTAAGAGATTATGAGTTGCCTCTAGGAAAATGTTGTACAATTTTGGAGGCACATGATCACACTGTCACTCAGAAAACTAATGGAGGAATTTGTGGATCCATTATCTTGATTGATGAGCATTGTAGGGATTTGGCTCACAATTCTTCACCCCACACTTCTATTTCAGCCACATCATGTGGGGATGAAAATTGGGTGAAAGGATTTTTCTTATTGATGCCACATGAGGAGCAGGAGGCTCCCACATATTCCATTGATGACTTAATGGTTCAGCCATGTGATATGAAAATTTCACCATTACCTTTCTATGTGTACATGAAACATCAGAGGCATCTATTTGATGTCTTCATCATGCATGGCTATGAATGGAAGTTCCACTTGAGTCATCTTGGTGGAACAAGTAGCATAATGTTGAGGTCTTGCACCAGAACAAAGATAGCAGATAAGGAATTCCATGTTTGGTGGGAGAGTTTAAAAAATGTTCATCTTGGCATGGGGAGAGATGAGCTCCTAGTATGGTGGTATGATTTTCATAACCTCATTTTCCTCCTCTACAATGATAAAATTTTGTTGTTTTTATTGATGGGTGGAAAGAGGCAGATAAAACCATGGGATCCAGGCATTCTTAGGAATGACAGAGTTCAAAAGGTGGCAGAAAAATTTGGGTCCTTGCAGAGGAGGCCGTGGGATCCAGGAATTCTACTCAGTTACTTTAACTCGGTTGGTAATTTTGCTAAAGGAAGTGGCATCAACGAAATGACACTTCAACATTGGTAGTTTACACTCTCTTCAACATTGTGCATCATTACAATGCATTTTATTGACATAATACAAGGAAGGGCATGGAGGTTTGAACCCTTAGATATTGAAAAATATTGGACTTGTTAATGAAATATGAGGTACATTAATGGATGGCTGTAGGCTTCTAACAAATCCTGAATCAACTCATAGAGGCTGCTCCATAGCTCCAATGTAACCTGCAATGAGAAGGGGAGAAGAGGGGAAGAGGAGAGAGGGAATGAGAACCTTGGGGCGCATCTCCCAAGAACCTGAGGCACAACTCTTAGCAAGGAATCCTTAGCTTCATAAAAATCAACATAATAAACGTCCCATGTCCCTCCATTTATACTGAAAGCATCATATAGAAACCATCCATGCCGATTCCATTGTTCATACAATTTCTTTGATGTGTCCAATGTCTCCCCATTAATGCAAGCAAGATTTTTACCCTCCAGTGCACACATCTCAATCATGTGTCTAGCCACCCAATCAATGGACAGAAAAAATTTCATGCTAAATGATTCAGGTGGGAATAATTCAGCCACTACTAATGCACTTGTCAAACCACATGGTTTGACCATCAATACCTCAACTAGAAGAGTGAAAATATCAAGCTCCTCTTGTGGCATCAATAGAAAAAATCCTTTCACCCAATTTTCATCCCCACATGATGTAGCTGAATTAGAAGTGTGGGGTGAAGAATTGTGATCCAAATCCCTACAATGCTCATCAATCAAGATAATGGATGAGAGAATTTTCAAGTTTATTGGCTGTAATATGATATCAAAAACATTCTCTGCAATTTTTATTCAAATCTGGTTCGAAATGGTTGAGATTTACTAATTTTAAGTCAACCTAGTCTAGATTTGCATTGGAAAATAACTAGTTTTACTGTAACTTCCATATTTCGACTTGTATGACTCCACATAACCCCATTACTTTTCTGATGAGTCATTAACAGACATATATAAGTCCCCCAAGTCCAAAAAAGAGAATCTGAACCCCCCTTACTCTATTTGTAAAGGCTTGAATATGGAGATAGTGAGCTGCTCGGCGAGCTAGTCTCACCTTTACAACTTGCAGAATATTTTCCTTTGCCTATGATCTGTTATTTACCTACATAAACATTTGTATACTGTAATATAACTTTACATCAGATCCATAATCAATTTACCCAAGCCCCTGGTTGAAAAAGGCTGAACTACTCTTCCTAGTTTCATGGTTTGGCTGCCCAGAAGCGTGGAAGTAGGTTTCCGCATAGCAGATTCTGAAACCTAAATGGAACCAGATCTAAATGTTTTAGGGAAGAGGAAATTATATGTCTAAAATATATTTGGTTGCTTCCTGCTGATCACTCCTCTTGCCTACAAAATTTCCTAGAAAAAACCCCTGACTTTCCTTGTCCGAAGAGGCTCTGAGTGGTTTGATTCAAAGTTCAGAATCTGTAATTTAAATTACATAATTAGATAGTGTTCAGGTCTGTACACCAGACTTGGGACATTACAGTGGTATCAGAGCACTTTCCTCCACTCCTGTGGAAAGAAGGCTCTCTGTTGACTAATTTTGCAGATCACCAATTAAAGTTGCAACCATGAGGGTTGTGCCAGTAGTTGAAGATGATGAATTTGATCAGTTTGTTGAAGAAGAAGAGGTGATCTATGTTAATGATGGGTTGCAAATGTCAAGAGACAAGGATGGTTACTTTTATGACCATATGGATTATGAAGAAATAAATTTGGAACATTACAGTGGTATCAGAGCACTTTCCTTGGCTCATCCTGTGGAAAGTCACTCTCATTGGAAAAGTAGCTCAGTAATATTTTCAAGTTGCAGTTGTGGAATTAGTTCCATTCATGGGAGATTTAGAATTTGAGTTGTATGAAGAAGAGCATTCAAAAATGGATGATCAAGAAGATTTAAGAATTTTGATGCAAAGAGCGTTGAAAAAGATGAAATATGTATCCCAAAGCATCATTCAGTCAAATCAAGAGACTAGAGAATTCTAGGGTCTGAGATATATCGACCTGATAAATGTAATTTTCAGGGTATACTGACACTACAGAATAGAAATAACATTATTTACTGACCATTACAAAAGGCTTCCAAAATTAAGGGGCAGGAGGCCCGAATCTTGACCACAAAGGGGCTGTGAACATAGGTGAAGCATGGGCTTCACTGGATTTCGACCTGAACTTGATGGAGGCTGTAATAACTTCTGGAATAAGCTTCAATGGCTGACATTAGCGCTCCATACCTGCAATAGATAGAAAGGGAGATAGAAGAGAAGGGAGGAGGGGTTTGGGGACCATCACCCAATGTTCTGAGGCACAACACTCAGAGAGTATGCTCACATAGCATAACCACAATATCAAATCATCCAAACTGAAGCAATGGGTTTGAATTTATCTTTTATAGACTTATGGATGACCTGCTTAGTAAGTTGAGGCCAATGGTGACCTGTGAGAGCAAGTCAACCCCATGGATGACCTAACCCTAGCCACAAAAGCACCCCCTTTGGGAAATTAGGCAAGTAGGACCATGTGGAATTGTTTCTAATTCCAAATAATCCTTCACAATTAGAAAATGCGCCCTCCTTTATTCAAAAGATGCCTCTTTTGAGTTATGACAACTTTATGCTTTTCTTGGCTCATAAGGAAACTCTTTCTTTCCTTAAAAAAACTTTCCTGCTTTTACTTCTTTCTGCTTTTTATTCTTTTAGGAAACTTCCCTTTATTCTCTTTCTTTATTTTTTTTCATGGACTTTCTTATTTTTACCAAGGAAAGTTGACTAGCTTTCCCCAATGCACCCTCCTGACATGGCAGCCTTAATTCCACCTCATTATTGTGCATAATAAATAAAATTGCTGAAATAAAATTAAATACATGCCTTAGAACAATTATTTAGGAAAAATTTATCCTAGGAGGAATAATTAATAACAACTTGAGCCCCTAGGAACTTAGCATGGTCAACACTTTTAATGGTCAATTTAAGGGGACATGACATTGAGCTGCCTTTGAATCAAGAAGGCCCATATACCCCTTACAGTTCTCCTGTTCACACCCCTGTTGGTTCACCTCCTCACTCTCCACCCCGACTCATGGCCGGCGTAAATGCAAACCAGCCACCCAACCCACCAAATACACCACCTGCATGGAGAGCCAGATCACCTCTAAATCTGACCCCGCCTTTGCATGACCTACATCAAGCCTTTGAAAAGTTGTTGCCTAAATTTGACCCCAATGAGAAGATATTAGTAGATGATCATTTGCAGAGTTTTTATTTGGCCATAGAAGGATTAAGGGCGGGGGAGCATGAAGATGTGGTTTGTAGACTATTCCCGCATACCCTCAAAGGAGTTGCAGCCTCATGGTATTTTGGATTGCCCGCTAACTCTATCCTAGACTGGGATACCTTCGAGAGAATGTTCAGAAGTAAGTATGCAGTCCAAAAGACTCACGCTGCCCTCATGAAAGGACTATGTGCATTGAAGAAAGAGAAAAAGGAAAAAGTGCACAGTTTCACACAAAGTTTTGCAACATACCTTAAGAATTTCTCTGAAACAGATAAGCCTTTGGATAAAGTACTAATTGAGTACTATACTTCAGCTTTAGGCCCTGATTTGGCCATGTTTGCAAAAGGTAGGGCCAAGCCTACTTTGACAGAGACCTATGAAGAGGCAGAAGTGGTGGAAGCGGAAAGAGAAAGTATTGAAGACTATCCAGAACAATCAGGAGAGAAAGATGCGAGAAGAAAAACCTTATTGTTCACTAAGCCTAAGGAAGAAAAGTCACCAGACCTGGAAAATATGGCCAAGATGATGCAGAAGCTGTCCAACAAGATCATAGATATGGAGAAAGAAAAGGAGGCACAAAAGTTTTATAAGCCATATTATAAGAAAAGAGAGGATAAGGATCATTCTCATCCTCCTCCTCATAACGCTGCATCCATGAATCTAACAGAGGTCGGCATGGATAATTTCTGCACTTTCCACCAACAGCCACACTCTGAAAAGAATTGTCCGTAATGGATAAACTCTATGACGCTGGTGATGAATCAACTGTTGGATTCGAAATTAACAGAAGAAGATGATGAAGAAAGAAAAGAGAATTCTGCCTCTACGTCTAATAAAGAGCAGGAAGAGGAAACCTTGGCTTTATGGAATTCTGTCTCATTATTTGATGCTGAAGAAGGAAACACTCAGGAATACAAGGGCGTTATGGAAACCAACGTGGTCACAAGAAGCAAAGGAACGGTTGGGGACGACAGTATTATTCTTCCAAAGATCAGAAGGCTGCAAAGAAATGTTAAGAAGAAGTTTCAAAATAAAGCCTTGGCTGATAAGATTCCAGAATTCACAATTACCAGTCAAAATCCTAGATAGAATGATACAACATCCAAGCTAAGTGAAGAAAATGCTGATAATCCCCATCCCATTGGACGACCGATGAATTATGACGCTGTGGAGGATTTAAAAAAGGTAAAAGCGAATGTTCCATTATTCGAAATGTGTAAGGTGCCGCATCAAAAGGAGAGACTGCTAAAAGCACTTAAAGCATCAGATGACAAGCTTCCTGCCGACAACCAACCTCAAGATGAAGAAGAAATTGGAGCAACCAGCATTGGGGGTAAGTCTAAAGCTAAACATCCACCTTTCCTCCTGACATTTGAAATTTTTAATCATAACGTGCACAATTGTCTGGTAGACTCAGGGGCGTCCATTAATGTCATGCCCATATCAGTATGCAAGAAGTTAAATGGGCAGCCTAAGCCAACCACGTGGAGGGTGGTTCAGTTGGATAGGACAGATGTTAAGGTAATTGGCGAGATGGAAGACATCCTAATTTGACTAACATCTAATGACAAAGTATGCCAAGTTATTAACATCGTGGTGGCTGATATACCAGACACTTACGGTCTTGTCCTGAGTAGAGATTGGTCAACCAAATTAAATGGATATTTTGCCTCAGATTGATCACATCTGTGATTGCCATACAAAGGGAGTCCAAACCAGATTAAGATTCTAAGAGAACCCCACATGAAGTACAATGTTACTCAAATAGATGAAAAGAATATACCAGTGGATTCTATATTGGGAAACTATTTTCTTGAGTTGGAACCAGGGAATTATCAAGCGGAAGAAGCCAGCAACCCATCTGACACCCAACCTAATCTCCTTCGATTCTCGCAGGCTGATGAGATTGATTGTAAAATAGTAGACTTAGCAGTAGGAATAGATTTGCATTCAGTAGTTAGTGACTTTTGGACTTTATTTTTTGATGGCTCGAAGACATTAGAAGGGTCAGGGGCCGGCTGTGTCCTGATTGACCCACAGAAGAATAACCATTTCCTTTCATGTAGGCTAGAATTTGAGTGTACTAATAATACAGCTGAATATGAAGCGCTGATGCAGGGACTCAAGAAAGCGATTGAATTTAAAGGTAAGTGATTTAAAAGTTTTTGGGGATTCTGAAATTGTTGTGAAACAAGTCCGGAATCAAATCCACTGTGTTTCTCCTCACTTGAAAGCTTACCAGAATGAGGTATGGGACCTGCTTAAGTGGTTTAATTCATTCAACATTATTTCAATCCCAAGAATTAGAAACGCAGCAGCTGACTTATTAGCCACTTCGGCCACTAGGCTTGTACCCTCAAATAATCGATGTACTGTTGAATTTCTTTTCATGCCCTCAGTACTTGATATGATCACCAACCTGCGAGTATTTGATGATTACCAACAAATCATAGAATGTTTGACCAATGACGAAGTATTCAAAGGAGTGATTATTGATGATGAAGAACATCAGGCCAAGATGAAATTTGACAATTTCATTCCTAAAGGAGTTAGAACGTTGGAAAAGATGTTCGATTTAAATGAAAAGTTCAGAAGGCCAGCCAATGTAAAGACTCACAGCTCTACTCTGCAATTCGAGCTAATTAACTTGGGGAGTGAGGCGAATCCTAAATTTGTAAATCTCGGTAAATGTTGTTCACCAGCAGAAAGAGACAAATTCATCAGCTTGTTTAAACAATATAAGGATGTATTCGCCTGGACGTATGAAGACCTAAAAACATATAATACCAACATCATAAAACATGTCATCCCCATCAAGGCCGGAGTCAAGCCATATCAGCAGCCCTTGAGGAAAATGCATCCAAAGCTGGAACCGCTGATTCAGAGTGAGGTAAGGAAATTATTGGATGCTAGAATCATTTTTAAAGTCAGACACTCAGAGTGGGTATCGAATCTGGTACCCTTCAGAAAGAAGTCAGGATAAATCAGACTATGTGTGAACTTCAGAAACTTAAACCGTGCATCAGATAAAGATAACTATCCTGTGCCACCCATGGAGCAGCTGTTACAAATGGTTTCAGGTTCTGAACTATTTTCATTATTGGATGGGTTCTCTGGCTACAATCAAGTATTGGTAGCCAAAGAAGACAGATTAAAGACAATGTTCAGGACCAAATGGGGAACTTTTTCCTATAGAAGGATGCCTTTTGGACTGATTAATGCTGGAGCGACATTTCAGAGAGCTATGGACATAGCTTTATGTGGACTGATTGGACGAAGTGCTATAGTTTACCTAGATGACATTACAATATTATCAAAGAAAAGAGGGGAGCATGTGTTCCACCTAAAGCAAATTTTCGAACGCTGTCGGAAATATGGCATTTCCCTCAATCCTAAGAAGTGCGTATTCACGGTCACGGAAGGCAAGTTACTGGGGCATATAGTTTCAAAGAGAGGTATATCTATAGACCCAGAAAGAATTAATGCCATTGAACAAATCCCTGTGCCCCATAACAAAAAGGGAATGCAATCGTTTATGGGAACCATAAATTTTGTAAGAAGATTTGTACCTGATTTCGCTCAAACTATCAAACCATTACAGCAGATGGTCAAGCAAAATGCACAATTTAAGTGGACTGAAATTGAAAAGGACGCTTTCAGCAAGATTAAAACCGATGTCGCACATGCACCCTCCTTGAAAAGCCCAGACTTTGATAAAGACTTTATTATGTATACATTTGCATCCGATGATTCACTGGCAGCTATGCTCACCCGAAAGGAAGAAGGGGGGGATGAATTCCCAATATCCTTCATGAGCACTGGTCTGCAGGGGGATGAATTAAAGTACCCAGCCATTGATAAGCAAGCTTACGCAGTTTTTAAGGCAGTAAAGCAATTCAGGCCTTATATATTAAAAAATCGAACCAAGGTAATAGTCCCCTACCCAACTGTAAGATCCCTTCTCATTCAGAAAGAGTTAGGAGAAAGAAGGGGCAACTGGGTAACAGCTCTTCAAGAATACGACCTTGAATTCAAGCCAGCCTCTATAGTGAAAGGTCAAGGGTTATGCAAATTGATGACTGAAAGTAGGAACAACGAAGAACAAGCATGGGAAGATGAAGTCGAATTGCATGTAATGGATGTATGTCCTTTGTTTACAGCTCCTGAGTCTTGGTATAGAGACCTTGTGCATTACTTGCAGTCAGGGATGTTGTCAGAACATTGGAATTCCAAACAAAGAAGAGCTCTGTGTCTCAAGTCGGCCTCCTATCAACTTGTTGAAGGAGTGTTATTCATAAATAATTATGACGGGGTTCTCCTCAGATGTTTAGAAAAGGAAGATGCAAAGAAAGTAATGGCAGAATTACATGACGGTCCGGCTGGGGGACATTATTCAGGCAACACTACAGCCCACAAAATCCTTAGAGACGGGTACTACTGGCCTACCCTCTTCAAGGATGCACATGCACATGTCAGGAAATGTGATATTTGCCAAAGGTGTGGTGGAAGACAGCCTAAAGCAGCAGTTCCCCTAAAGCCTGTGATGATCACGGAACCATTTGAGCAATGGGGGCTGGACATTATTGGAGAAATAAAACCAAATTCTTCCCTGCAGCACAAGTACATTCTTACTGCGACTGATTATTTCACTCGCTGGGTCGAAGCTATCCCACTGCGCAAGATAAATGAAGACGAAGTCATCAGCTTCCTGCAAGATCATATCATGACAAGGGTTTGGAGTTCCAATTTCGTTAGTTTTTAATAATGCTAAATACTTTTCGTCAATTAAATTAACTGCTTTCACTCATGATAAAGGAATTAAATTGCATTATTCTGCCAACTACTATCCACAAGGGAATGGCCCGGCTGAATCCTCTAACAAAAATCTCATTAGAATTCTGAAGAAGACTGTAATAGAAAACCAAAGAAGTTGGCACTCAGCCTTACCCAACGCCCTGTGGGCTGACAGAGTCACCCCCAAGTCTTAAATAGGAGTGTCACCCTATACCCTTGTGTACGGTAAGGAAGCCATCCTGCCTCCTAATATCATGCTACTGTCTTCTATTTTAGCTCAAGAGGCTAGGGGGTTGGATGATGAAGTTCTACAAATAAGAATATATAATCTCTTGAAAGCAGAGGAGGCCAGATCCAAGGGTAGAGAACGTTTCAAGAAACAAAAAGAGGTAGTAAAAAGATGGTTTGACAAACATAAAGCTGGAAAAAGGGACTTGGAAGTGGAAGACTTAGTCCTCAAGTGGGACCATCCCCATGATGAGAAGGGAAAGCATACTAAGTTCCAACAGTTGTGGGTAGGTCCGTTTCAAATCACAGCAAAACTTGGCCCTGCTACTTATAAGCTGCAAGATTTACAGGGTTGGGAGGAGAACTTGCCAGTAAATGGTTTAGTTCTCAAGCCTTACTTTTCTTGAGTTTTGTTGGAGTTTTTCTGTCTTGTATATAAATAAGTTGTTTGGTTGTTTTTTTTAGTCATGCTTTCATTTGGTTTAAATTTGAGTTTGTTGATGTTCAATAAAGGGATCGAACTTGCGGTCGTCTGGAGGACATTAAGATCTTTTTGGGAAAAGCAAATATGTTGAGTATCAGCCTGTGTATTGGTGATTGAACTTCTTCCAGTCTAGTTGTTTTCTCGAATGTCTCTATGTGCATTGAAGTCCTGCTTAACCCCTATGAAATAAGCCGGATTCATAGAGTCCAGAATACTATGCTGAGGCTCCATCCACTTCACACTTAAAATGTTCTAAGGGGCGATAACAGAGGACCCATGGAAAAGAGCAAGGTGAACAGTATGTTAAACACAAATGATCCCATGCCAAGAAGTAAATGCCAAAAGGCAGATAAGAGTCGAAACTCCTATGAAAGCATCATTCATCAAAACAAAGGCTGAATCATAAGTACCACATTGCCAAAGATCCTCTCCGTCCGTGAGCTGAAACATTAAGCATACCACTCACACAAAAGGGTGCTATGGGATAGAGGATCCTGAATTAAAATTCAGTAAGAAAGGCACACAGAAAGACTCGCATGAAAAAGGACAAAGTCCAAAAGCACAAAAGTGCCAAAATGGCATGGGAATGCGGAGCAAACGAACATTTCTGTTCACCACCTGCTACAATCCTGTGGTGTCTAATGCTGTCAGCTACCTGAAGACAAAATTAATAATGAACTCATATTTTGGCTTCAGTAGAGTTATTTGGACTTGAAGATCTTGGTTTCCACTTTTCCAAATTGGACTATCATCAATGATTAAAGGACACACTTCTGTAATTTGAGAAATCCAGATGGTTGGAAGAATTTAACAGATGCACTTGTTGTTAAGCAGCCTGTCACTCAAAGAGTAGTCTCCCAGAGATCTAGATTCACCAGGTAATCGCCAGTTGTTGCAGCCGCAACTGTTCTCCCCAAAATTATTAAAATTTTGGGCCTCCTCCCCTTGATTTAGCATTATTTGTTGATTTTGATTTCTTGAGCCTTTTGAACATGCCTTCTTTTCGAGTGACTTTGAAGTTTGATTGTCAGTCTGTTTGAAATCGCCATGATTCGCACCGCCTAAGTTCATGGTTTGAGCCAAGTTTGTTTACGCTGTGGGTCGCCGTTAAGGAGAGAAAACAGGTTTCTGTCCATGGCTGATTTTTTAAAGATTGTTTAAACACTCAAGTTTTCTTGGATCGGACGTCATTTTTATGTTAGATCGAAAGCTGCGAAGTTTCAGCCCCTCCGCCGTTGCGGCTCTGCAATCGTTTACTCGTCAGAAGTCCGAATCGCCCCGACAGCCGATACGTATTGACCTGCTTGGCCGTGTGTCCAAAACCTATTCTCTTTCACCATTGCGGCTGGGAAAGCGGTGTAGCGTCCGATGTCAAAGCCATCCGACTTTCGATTGACTTTTCCCGCCTTTCTGTTGCGTGCCTGAAGCCTTTACCTTTCTGCCGTTGTGGCTGGAAAAGTTTTTCCACCCCCGAAGCAAGAAACCGTCTGACTTCTGATTAAAACCCCTCTTGCCCGCGTTTCACTTTTCCATAACTTGTGCCTCGTCCGCCGTTGCGACTGGGAAAGCCTTTTGGCCTCCGATCTGATTTCCTTTCGATTGCCGACTTTAAGTTTTCCCGCCGGTGAGTTTCCTGTTGACCGTCGTAGGCTAGGTTTGTCAAACCCGCAGGTGGTGTGCCTTGTTATTTCCTTGTGGAATAGTCGTTTTCAATTGTTAATATTTGTTGTTTTGAGTGATGCTTGTGATTGATGGCAGGCGGTTTTGAGGAAAGCGGTCAATCTTCCGGGGTGCAGAGAAAGACGGACCCGTTTGGCGGAAGTGTAACTGAAGCCAAGGGAGTAGAGGACGAAATCTGGAGCTATAAAGGCATGAACCAAAACTGATAAGCTACCAAGTAATTCATGATTGCATAAAGACAAGATATAGGAATGTGAAGCGTTTGAGAAGCTGAAAGATCATGCGTCTAGGAGAAAACGGAACACTCTGTAGTTGTAGTTTAAATACTGTAAAGATAGGACTTAGAAAGGGCTTTTTCCCTTGAAAAAATTTGTAAAAAGTTTGTTGTAAGAGGAACTATTTCGTTTTACATGAAAAATTGCAAATTTTGCATGCTGGAAGAGGTGTAATGTGGAATGCGTCAAAGAAATGTTGAAGAGGAACTATTTTGTTTTCAGCTGTGTCTCATTAACTGTGAGAATGTTCTGATTCCTGAACCTATGTTCTTGCTGGAATGTTCTCTAGTTTATTTTGTGATGTTTTCCATGATGAGTAATATGTGTTGTTCATAAATAATCGGCTATCTGGTTGTTGAAACATATTTTAAAGTGTTCATGTGTTTTGAAGAAAGTGTCAGCTATCTGTAACTTTTCACAATGCATGTACATATTGTATTACTCACTAATGAATGATCACCTTGCTCCCTAGGGATAGACTTAGGTAGTTAGTTTAGTTGTTTACTGCATGTGATTTAAATGCTTGTGAGCCTAAGACAAGAGGTAAGAACCTGCACATCACATTGTGACAGCTCCTGACGTTTCTGATCACCCTGCATTTAGTTAGGCACTTGCATTTCATATTTTAAGTCAAAATTACAAAAACTCGGTGGACAGGGCCGCAATCGGTAAAAGCTTGTGTTTTGTTACTTAACCGACGGTGGCCGGACCGCAAACCAGACGGATTCCCTATACCAAACAGTCAACGGGCTAATTGGGAATGTTGATTGAGGAGAATCCCTTACTGTTGCCGCCTGCGATTTTCTAGGCCTCAACACCTTTTTTTAGGATTTTAGGTATTAAAGGAGTCTATATGAAATATCATGTTTTGAATGCGATCAACCTATTTTTGCTAACATCTACTTGAGAACTTTGTTTCAAAAACTATAAAATTTAACATTACTTCTAAAAATTGCTATAATTTGTAAATATTAAATCAGTCTAGTGTCTTCTTTGATTCTATTTGTTAATGTGAACATTGTTTTTGTTAAATTGCTCTAAGATGGACTCCATTTTCTCCCAAGACTTGATAAAAGATGTTTTTTACTATCTACATATTTTTAATCTCTTGTTCTTGTATCATGGATTACCACAAATTCTTTGGAAGTTTTATTGCACCTTTTGGGGCAATTGCTAGTTTTACTGTGATTGGCAAAATGATAAAAAAAAATGGTATTTTCATTTCCACTAGTCAACCATAGGCCCCTGCTCTTTTGTTTTAGTTCAACTTCAGTGTCCAACAAAATTTTCCTTTTGCTTAATTCCAGTTTTAACATCTCTCGTTTACTGAAAAATAATTCAAACCCAACATCATGGAATGATTTCACCAACTTATTCTCAATAAAAATTAAAAATATGTCATTCGATTCTTTCTTTACAACTAACCATTTTATTAATAACTCTCAATCTTTTGTAGAAAAAAAGGAGAGCCGAAAAAAAAATGTCATAAACAATCCAGCTCTCTTTAAGCACCTTCACAAATCCTTCCGTCGTTGAATTTGAATGGACATACGAATTTCTTACATCCATCTTTTCTCAAATAAAACCCAATAATGATAAGATTCTCCCCCATTACCAACCCTTCTCATCCCGGGTCCTTTTGTTTTTCGTGGGGTTAGAATCAATTTGACAAAAAAAGATTGCCGTAGGGTGCGAAAATAAATCGATATACGAGTGAGTGAAGTTATAGTAATTTTGTAAAATAAATATCGTTTATTTTATATGAGTGAATGAGGTTAGAATAATTTTGTAAAATAAATATTATTATCATATATATGATAAAAGTTAACATTGGTTATCAATATAATGTTTATAACAGTTTAATATCAATTTAGTTTATAATAATTATAAAGAAATATTTTGGAAAAAAATATTAATAACTACTTTCGAATTGTAAACTGAAAATCTGTCTTTAAATAAGAGAAATACGTCCTTGTCCTATTAGTGGCATTAAAATAAATTGAAAAAAAAGAATGGTTAAACCTTTTGCGGTGGGTGGAGTACGAAAATAATATATATAATTTTAGTGGCATTAAAATAACTTTAAAGAAAAAGAAAGATTTAACTTTTTAGCGGTGGGTGGAGTACGAAAATAATATATATAATCTGAGTGTTTATTAAAAAAAATAACTTAAAAAAAAGAAAGAATTAACTCTTTTTGGGTGGTGGGAGGAGTACAACAATATTTTATATATATATATATATTTTTAAAGAAAAGAAAGATTTAACTTTTTAGCGGTGGGTGGAGTACGAAAATAATATATATACTTTGAGTGTTTATTAAAATAACTTAGAAAAGAAAGAATTAACTTTTTTTTGGGTGGTGGGAGGAGTACAACAATATTATATATATATTTTCAAGAAAAAAAGTTATAGTTTTATTGATAAAATTAGGCGTGGGCTAGCTATGGAGCAAACCTCCCTCCATTGGACGGAGAAGGAGCAAAGTCAACGTTGACTTTGCTCCTCCTCCGTCCGATGGAGGGAGGTTTGCTCCATAGCTAGCTTATTCCATAAAATTATATGGTTTATAATTATCCTGTTTATACATTGTTTAATAAATTTTGATAACTAATCTGCCACTAAGGTCATAGTTGATGATCCTTTAATTTTTATGTATAATTTGAAAGCAACATAAATATAACAGCAAAGAAAGAAATTAAAGCTTGGTTAGTGGGGAGGAATGATTGTTATCCTCTTATCCTCCCCACCCAGGTTCAATCCATATAAGTGACATATATGTTTTTGTTGAGCCACTTTGTATGAGTGATTGGTTAAACTATGTTAAAATAAGTTATCACCATCATCAAGTATGTTCTTTTACTTTTAGTAGGTTTCTAATAATTTTGAAAAATTAATTTTATAATAAATTTATTTTTTTAAATAAAATATTTACGCCGTAAGGCGTTTTTCTCCGAAGAAGTTCGGAAATCCACTGTTCCATTTCGTCTATGGAACCAATGAGCTGTGGACGCGTGTTCGATACAGG
>LPNX010797380.1:11016-38315 GCA_001517045.1 Pseudotsuga menziesii | reverse complement strand
AAGGGTGGCTGCATAGTTTTTACTGCTTTTCCATCTTAATCAAAACAGCAAGAAATTCATTTTGTTTGTTCCCTAATGCCGATGCCGGATTGCTCCAATAACAACACAGTAACCTGCTGCATATTTTATTTGGTGAGTACTGTAGAATATGTGAAGTGAAATAGGCCAGAAGAACATTTCATAAAAACAATTGGGCCCATGAAAGGGATGTATTTTTTTACTATTAGTTGCATTTGTTTTAATGTTACCCGATTTACCATAAACATTTCAAGGCAGAATGCTGCTTCTGAATTTTGAATGTCTGCGACCGATATTAGTTTCTTGAATTCTTGTTTACATTGGAATTGGAATTGGATTATCAAAATCACAGTGGAATGCCACAATGGTTACCTTTATGGTATCAGAACCATTTATTGATTCTTTAGAGATCTATTGCCTTCATAACTTTTTCTTTCCGAAATGGTTTTCAAGAACAACTAGGTTAGCCGTCCCATATGCTATCTTTGCTGTTAAACATGACTTCTTCAAGATTTTTGAGTTCTTGCTTTAACGAGCAATTTGTTGATATAGAATTTAGAGTTGATGTTGATTGGTCTTCGTATAAGTATCTTTGGAGGCATGTTAGTCTTAATTGGTGCTTCTTAGTGCATTGGTTTGCATCTTCTAAAAAGAACTACCTGCATGGATGGGTAACCTGCTAGATGCTGACCATTTCTTGTCATTGGTGCATGACCTAATATAGCTCCAGAATGCATCAAGAATCCGAGGCATCAGAGAGGCCAACAACGGGTGATGCTTTGGCATATCTCAAGGTAGTCAAAGAGGAATTCAAGGATACTCCAGAAAAATATGACCAGTTTCTTGCGGTCATCAAAGCGTTCCAGGCCCATAGGTCTGTACCTCTTTTTATAAAGACTATTATTATGGTCAGTATACTTTCCGTTTTTTTTCTCTCAATTAACTCTCATATTGGGACTATTGTTCCCGCAGGCTTGATACACTTGATGTTATACTCCGAACCAAATGTTTATTTAAGGGACATGATTTTCTCATTTCCGGTTTGAATAACTTTTTGCCGAAAGGTTATGAAATTATTTTTCCGAGTAGAGTTTGACAAAAGCTTGAAGTATCTTCACAAGATCAAGGTAATGCAGATGACATATAAATGGTTTTAAGATTTGAAAGCTATGTTCTGTTTACAAACATCAAATGTGCTCTTAAAATAATGACCCGGACTTGGGAAGTGCATTGATAGTTCGAACATTCAAACCTATCAAATTTTTTCACTTGACATGTAATTTATCATTTCCAGACTCGCTTCAAAAATGGCGGATTAGAGTACGAGATGTTTTCGGATATACGAAGCATGTTTAGGAGAGGGAACAGGTCTCTCTATGAAGCATATGGAGAGGAGCATAATATTGTTTCCCCAAAATGCATTACAAATATTAAATGTTGATATTATTTGGGGAAACAATATTATGCATTTAATATTTGTATGAAAATTAGTTTATTAAATTTTAAAATTTGACCTTGGATTCTCTTTCATGTCCTTGGTATGGAATCGATTCTCTTTCATGTCCTCGAGCACCGATCTCTGGATAAAATAAAGAAAAACGACATAAAACTTTACCACTTGATAGCACATCCACTCTCGGACCCCAAAATGACCATAAAAGCCATCCCTACTATTTCACTATTTATCTGGGAAATTGACCAGAGTGAGGAAGTACTAGCCCGTCAAACTCCAACTGGTCTCAAATGACCATACCAACCCCCACAATTTCACTATCTAGAAAATTGAGCGTGGTAAGGAAATAATACCACGCGCTGTAGGCTAGCCCTTTAAACTCCAAGAGGTCTCAAATGAGACCATAGAAAACCCATTATTAAATTGAACATGGTAAGGAAATACCGCCGTCACTAGTCAAACCCCAAGCGGTATTCTATTCAATATGACTCAAACTCTTAAAAGGCAGTTCATATTTTATACTACTATTAGTGGCTCAACTTTATTTGTCTGGAGATACTTTTACTAAATGGGTTAAACAAAGAACAGAAATTTAGAAGGCAAAAAGATCTTCATGTTTTACTTATTTTGCGGTAAAACTTATTTAGTTTGTTTCAACTCATTTAATGATGCTGCAGAATTATTACCTACAGTTGGATTTTAAGTAACTTAAGATTAAACTATATATAACTACTCTGTTACAAAATTAAACAGCATTAAATAGACTACAGTAGTAATATCCTACTGTATTACAAATGCATTACAAATATTAAATGTTGATATTATTTGTAATTACATTATTGTAATGCATAATATTGTTTCCCCAAAATGCATTACAAATATTAAATGTTGATATTATTTGTAATTGTCATAAGATACGCTATTCATATAGTTTAATTCTATTTGAATATTTGCAGCTAAAAGAACTATTTCGTTATCATCCAGATCTCGTAGAGGAGCTTTCAGAATTTATGCCAGAATCTCAAAATCTGCAGTGGCTATCATTTGTTATTTTGACAATACTGGACCAGATCTCGTACAGGAGCTTTCAGAATTTCTGCCAGAATCTCAAAATCGGCAGTGAAATGGCTATCATTTGTTATCTTGATAATACTCGACCCGATAGGACTCTTTCAATATTCCCATAGTTAATTCTATGAATTATTGGATTAAACTTTACCTATTTCGTTGTTTTCATATAAACTGTGAATGTGTTATGGTTTAATTTTTTAGGTGCTTCACACGACACATAATGGTTTAGGAGATGACATGGTATTGTTTATAAAAAAGTACAGAAATTTTTTGTAATAATGTAAACTAATAATTTCTTAATGAGATTTTTAAATATTGATATTTTAAAGTTTATTAAATTCAGTACATCGAAATCAATTTTTAAATATTAATATTAGATTTTTAAATATTAATATTGATATTTAAAGTCTATTAAATTCAGTACATCAAAATCAATTTTATTATATAAAATTATTTTTATTAGCATTAATCCATGACTTTATTAATTTATTGTTTATAGTTTATGAAATTTTTACAGTCATGACATATTAACTAAAAATATATGTATTTGAGTAAGTGATTGGGGAACAATTATGGTGTGCCAAATTCTAATGCAAATTTTATGTAATAGTAAATTGTTTTCTAACAATTTATAAATTGATTATATTTTAAATGAATATATTTTTTCCTAAACATTTTATACTGAAATTTAATGTTTAATAAATAATTAATATATATATTTCTTTTGGTTTTAGTGGAACTTTTAATTAACTTTGTACTTTACTTTTTTTTTCTATTCTCAAAGTCATGCAGCTAATGAAATAAAAGTGACAAGTGATTGGAATAATGACATATAACATTTTGTACTTATAGTATATCACATCAAGTATTATAGTTGATTATATTATAGTTTATTGAATTATTTGCTCCATTTAATCTAGTTATAATGGATTATTTATTTAATGTATTGGAAACTTATTCCACCATTATGTGTTATTTATTTATTTAAGCTTATACATTAGTTGTAATTAATGTTTACCACAATCAACAATAACTTATTCATTGTATATGCTAGATTTCAAACCTTGATCACAAAATCAATCATCCATTAAAATTTTATTGTGTATGCATGTCACTATCTGAAGAGAACAAGAATTTATTCTTTAGTATGTTTATTAGTTCAATAAAAATTAATATGAATAAGTTCAAATAATCAATCACTCTACTCATAACATTCATTAAAATTAAAATTTATGTTGTAAAGTTTGAGACTACTTATTTCATATATTTCTTGGATACAACCTCATAAAAACCATAGTAGGTAAAAATATTAGATATTCTAAGCCATCTAATTTATGTTTTTTAATTCCTAGAAAAACATATTAAGAAAGAGTTATTTTATGTGTATCCTCTCTCTTTTAAAATGACTAAGCATTACTTGGATCATGCCAAGGAATTGTAGTTGAAATTGGATGAATGTGTGATAGACTTTTGGAATAAAGATAGATATTTCATTAAACACATCCTCATGAGTATGGAGATTTTGTATGATGTATTATGCTTGATATTATGTTCTAGAGAGACATCCCATAAAGGAGATGTTAAGGACTATACCTTTTATTCTTTCTATGTGTTACATTTATTATGCCATAAGAGAACTTTCTTGATGAAGGTAAATTAAGCATCACTAAACATGCCCACCTATTGAAGGGAAAAGGATAACTGAATTATAGAGAAAGAGGTAGATAGGGTAACTTGATAATATATGGTAGTGCATGAAATTGAATAAGAAGAAAAATCATGATGACAAAGATAAGAAGGGTAAAAATAAAAGGACATTTAATTATAGTGGGAAATTAGGAAACATGGAGAAGTCTTGTTGGAATAGCATCAATGAATCGGAAAATAAGGTCAAAAAACTTGAAGCATACATGACACATGTGATAGAACAATCCCCAACATTGATTTCCAAAAGACATGGTTTACACTATATATTTTTTTAATGATTGGATTCCCTACATGCCCACACTACTTAGAGTGAGTGGATAGTTGATTCTAGTTTTACCCACCATATGGATAAATATGCTTTTGCCTTTTTCTTCTTAAATTTAGGTGTAGAAAATAATAATTTTGTAGCACGTGATTGTGCACTTAATATTCTTGGTTTTGGTAGTTTTGACAGTAAAATTGTTGTGATCACCAATTTTCATCACCTACCAAACGTGACTGCTAACTTGTTGTCAATACGACAACTTACCTAGACTATAAGAAGGATGAATTTTCAGTAAATTTGTTAGCTATGAAGGATGTGAAAAATAGGGAAAAAAAATTTGAAGTCTTGCTTGATCCCAAAGATGCATCATACAAGTTCCATGTTGTTCCCAAGAGAGGTATAATATTGGTTACAATCATATATTAGACCAACGATAACAACATAATCTGATTGGACACTTTGTTTTATGAAGCTTGAAATTGATGGTGAAACATGACACGGTTTCTACAATAGCTAATATCATCACCGTTATGGAGTATGTGAATTGTTTGTTCTTTAAAAACATCACCTAGGTCCATTTGAGATCAAGGAAAGGTGGCATGTAGATCTTAGAATCAACTAGAACTTATTTGTAGTGACTTTTTCTATGTGAACAAACCATCACTACCAAGTGTGAAATATATTTTAATTTTAATTGATGACTTTTATAGGTACATTTAAGTATATTAATTTAATAACAACTATCATGTCTATGAAATATTTAAGGAATTAGGTGAAAATCAATGCACTTGATATACAGAATGTTTGAGATCAAAAAATGGTGATGAGTATGTGAGCCTAGTTTGAAAAAAATAGTTTTCGTAGAATAGAATCCCTTGGTAGAGATATGCACCTCACAAATATCAACAAAATTGAGCATAAAAGGGGAAAATTAAACATTGGTTAAGATGACACATTGTTTGCATCATACAAAAGTATTGTTGACTGAATTATAGGCCAAATGTTCAAGTTAATTGTTGGGCCTTATTTTTAATACATAATTCCTTAACATGACTCCTATTAAGAAACGCAATGGAATAAAACCTTCAATCAATCACCGTACAACATGTTAGTGTCTTACATCGACGCATATGCTAGAGTACCATATAAAACATTTGATGCAAAGAGACATGCTTGCATTGTGGTGGGCTATTCTAAAGAGTATAAATAGGTTTTTTCTTCCATTAAAGCAAAAAAATATCACTTAAAAAAATGTTACCTTTGTTAGGTTTCCCAAACTCTAATGGGTATCTTCAAGTAGTTAGGTAGCCAATGTATAAAGAATATGTCTACCCAACGTCCTATGAATTGTGATGATATATTACTTATAAACATTTTCTCTAAGTAATACTAGATATCAATAATGCTATGCAATTCGACTAGTGAATCGTGATGGGGCTCATGTTGCAAGATAAAATTGCTCTTCGATCTTGTTGTTCTTAATATATTCTAAAATATTCTATTTTTCCCTTTATAAGTTCTATTTATGTGTATATAAAGTGAAATAAAACTTAAATTTGTCAAACAAATAGTCACCAAGAAATTAAGAAAAAATGGCTACTCTAAACAAGGTTTGGCTAATCTTACTTCTAACTTGATTTCTTAGTTTTCATTATATATGGCCATTTCAATTCTTTGCATTTCCACTTAATATTTCATTGGAGAGGTGCTTAGAATTCCAATTATCTAATTTCACTAGCTATAGGCTTAATTAATACTTAGTTTCCTCACAATACATTGTCAATTTCTAGTTCGTCAAAGCAATGTAAGACAAGTTTCCTTGTAACTATAAAATATGGTTTATTAACATAAAATTTAGAATGAATAAAAAGAGTTGCAAAGTTTCCATTAGAGGAAATTTCAATTCAAAATGGGCTTCCTAAGAAAAATAATTAAATAACAGTTAAAATAATAAAACAATAATTATTAATTTTTGGGGAAGAAAAGAAAAAACTACTTTTTTTGTTCGTATTTTTGACATCTCCTTTTGTTTTTACTCAAATTTTTGGGAGAGCTCTCTCAATGCAGAATTAAATTATGCATCCAATGAGTACCCACTCTCTATACTTCTGATGGACCCCACTACCCAAAAACAAGAAATACTTGAAAAAACGTGATGATGTAGGGAGCTCTCCCAATCGAAATTTGAGTAAAAAAACATGGACATATGTGAAAAATACTAACCAAAAAAGTTGTTTTTTTTTTATGATACCTATCCCCAAATTGATATTAATTTTTTTTTGAGACCTATATGGTATTTCAAATTTAAATCAATTTCATTGGCTAACACATGATGACATGGAATTTTAATTAGGGTTGAAAGGCCCATTTTGAGTTGAAATTTTCTCTAATGTATATAACAACTAATAAAGTGTACAATAAATATAGAACCATTTTAAATCTCACTGTGTAAGTGTCAAGAGGGATCAATTCCTTAAAGGTGCAAACAAATTTTAGAGTCCTAATCTTGGGGAAAGGTTTGAACTCAAAGGATTTGATCACTCTAGATGTTTAATAGAGCCAATGGTAATGTGGATCTATGTTGGTTCAAATACATACAACCACATATAAAAAAAAAAATACTTCACATTAGTATTTTCATTAGAAGTACATAGATTATATTGAATACCTTGTAATATATAAGGAAAGGAAATACTTAAATCAATGAACTATAGGAAGATAATTTAAGAATCAAATGTTGAAATCAATGCATCATAGGAATATGTATATAAGAACAAAATACCAAAATCAAAGTAATTCGAGAATGATCTAATATTGCCAAGTAATATTATTAACCTTAATATTATAAAAATTATTGACCCTAACCCTAATATTATTAAATCTAATGTTGTGGACTAATATTATTAACCCTAAGATTATAAAAATTATTAACTCCAAGTCTAATATTATTACACCCAATATTGTCAACTAATGACCCTAGAATTATTAACAATAACCCTAATATCATTAACCTTAATAATATAAAAATGATTAAAGGTAATCATAATACCGGTGACTAATAACCCTACCCATAATATTATAAACTCTAATATTGCAAAACTCATTAAGCATAACTCTTATTAATCCTAATATTTTCAATAATATTGGGGACTAATATCATTAACCATACACCTAATATTATTAACACTAATTTTATTTTCTCCCTTTAAGTATAAATGCAAATTTTATTAAATATTATTAACTCTAACTCTTTTCAATCTATTATTAACCCAACTCTAATTAGTAATATCATCTAAAATTCCTTTTTATAAGTTGTAATATCATATAACTAATTAAATAATATTATCAAATATCCATCATTATTAATCCAACTCTACCTCACAATATAACTCTAACTCACAATATATTGTGTTTATTTTAACATACCATGGTTTTCATTTCTCAAAGGATATTTGTCCCAAGTTAAGTTCATTATGTTCATGCCTAAATCTCTGATATATATATCTATTTGGTTGGATGACGGTATACTATTGTCATGCCATAAATTATACACGAGTCCCTTTACCGCATCGATGAGGCTCATATCAAAGCATGGAAACCTGTCAATGAAGGACGAGACATATGTTTGACAATAGTCAAGTTGTTCTCTTCGAGAACAATACCTAGAGAGTGTTAAATTATATCCAAGCCTACAAGTTTGGATATAGTCTTAAGAAGTCGAAGGGCCTAGTGCTTTTTGTTAGATTTTTATCATTTATAAAATATGATCTAGGATCTTATCTGAGAGAATAACATGCACAACAAAAATCACAAGAGACAAGAGACACAAAGAATTTTCCTCAGGGAAACCATAAAGGAGAAAACCCCGCAACTTCCTCAGAGATAGAATGAGCACCAATGCCACAATAGTAAAACCCAAAGGAAGAAAAAATGATCTCCACATCTTTTCTCTCTCTCTCATTTGAGAGAGCTTCTCCTCTCTCACTTATGTGCCCCAGTGAGTGAGTGTGTGTATGATAAATAGAGAGAATCACTCTCTATTTATATTCTTTCAATCACTTAATGTCAACTTCAACATGTCGGCCCCAACTAACAATTAATTACTAGGGCCGACATCTCTAGGAGAGTCTAATAACCCTAGTGCCCCACAACTATGGGGAATTTTCCATCCGATCAACAAGGAGGGTTAACCTTGATACAATTGTGGGGACTATTTCCCCGACAAACAATGGAGGGTTAACCTCAATGACTTTACATGACTTGTTTACATTATTGAATCTCCTAATCAGAACATTGGGGAATGACAAGACTCAATTACATTATAGATACTTCCTCGAATAAGCATTGGGGTACAATACATAATATATACAAGTGAATACCTTCCGAAATTACAAATACATCAACACTCCCTCTTAACTAGGAAGGTATTCTCTCGACACAATTTATCAACACAAGTCTTCTTCTCTGTATCATCTGGATCATCATCAAGTCATATTCATCTTCAAGTCATATTCATTGTCAAGTCATCTTCATTTTCAATTCATCTTCATCAAGTATGGATCATCATTAGATCTAGATCATCACTGGATCATCATCGAGTCTAGATCATCACTTGATCTGGAGCATCATTGGATCATTACCTAATTTGGAGCATCACTGGATCATCATCAAGTCAGGATCATCACTTGATCTAGATCTTCATTGGATCATCATCATCATTACTACTTCCGCTATCTCAATCAAATGGTGATATCTCTTTATTCATCTCGTCATAGGAAATTCTATAGAGCTAGCCCTTTTTCATGGTGGTTGTAGGCCTAGCCTTCATGTAGGTATTCATCTTCTTAAGCACTTATATCTAACCCAGTCAGAAAGGCCCGCCCAGGACTTACATCTGGCCATGAGAGGAACACATACACCACCATGTCAGAAAGGCATGCCCAACACTCACATATGACCATAGGATGAAGACATCAACCATGTCAAAATGGCCCACCACTCACATTTGACCATGGGATGAGCACATCAACCATGTCAGAAAGGTGCAACACTTATATCTTACCATGGGATGAACACATCAACCATGTAAGAAAGGCTCAACACTTGTATCTAACCATGGGATTAACACATCAACCATGTAAGAATGGCTCAACACCTATATCTGACCATGAGATGAACACATCAGCCATGTTAGATGGGCTCAGCACCTATACCTGACCATGGGATGAACACATCAACCATGTCAGAAGGGCTCTCAGCTCTAGGCTGAGTATTCCTTTTAACTAACCAGGTGCTTCCATTCTCCCAGAGAATGGCCTCTGAGCACTAAGTTGAGTAGTCCTAGGAACTTACTAGGTGCCTCCATTCTCCCAAGGAATGGCCTCTTAGAACTAAGCTGAGTATTCCTGGTAATTGACTAGGTTCTTCCATTCTCCCAGAAAATGGCCTCTCAGCACTAAGATGAGTATTCCTAGTAACTGACCAGGTGCCTCCATTCTCCCAAAGAATTGCCTCTCAGCACTAAGCGGAGTATTCCTCATAATTGACCAGATGCCTCGATTCTCCCAGAGAATGGCCTCTCAGCACTAAGCTGAGTATTCCTGGTAACTGACCAGGTGCCTCCATTCTCCTAGAGAATGGACTTCAACACTTATATTTGATCATGTGGGAACACATCCCTCAATCAAATCAGAATGGCTTTACACTGATCATGTGGTAACAAAACCCATAATCACATCAGAATAACTCTGCACTGATCATTTGGTAACATAACCCACAATCAGATTAGAGCATCTCTGCACTTATATCTAACCACGTGAAGCTCGGGATTCAACCATGTCAGAAGGGATAGAACACTTACATTTGACCATGGAAGGAACCAATCCTCTCACCATGTCAAAAGGGATCATAGACTCATCACTTCGCTTTGGAAGGAAACTTGATCTTGAGAACACCAAGCTTCTCCCTGAATTACTCAAACTTAGATCTAGCTAATAGATTGGTTAACACATCATCTATCTTCTCATCCATCGCAACATACTGGAGCTTCCCCACTCCTCTCTGCACCATATCTTTGATATAATGATATTTTATATCGATATGCTTCGACTTGTAATGGAACACTAGGTTCTATAAGAAATTCACACAACTCTGGTTGTCGCAATATATTTAAGTAGCATCCAACTAGAGATCAAACAAATCACATAATAGCTTCCTAAGCCACACTTGCTCACAGCTAGTTGAACAAGATACAACATACTCTACTTCGGCTGTACTTAGTGCCACACAGGATTGCTTCCTGCTAAACCATGAGATCATACTTGATCCCATACTGAAGCAATAACCTCAATTTCTCTTCCTATCAATGGCACTTCCCACCCAATCCGAATCCACATAACCCTTTAGGTTAATGTTCTGATTCACCTCATACTTGAGCTCATATTCAACTATACCCTTTAGGTACCTCACTGCATGCTTTGCAACCATCAGGTGAACATGTCTCAATTTGTTCACAGCAAAGAAAATATATGGTCTTGTATTTTTGAGGTACATCAATGAACAAATCATTTGATGATACATCATGGCATCAACCGACTCTAATGAAGAAACACTCAGTAGCTTCAGGTTTGATTCCATAGGTGTGGTTATGGCCATGTAGTCCATTATCTTGAACCTCTTCAGGATATTTAATGTATACTTACTTTGTCCACACCTCCATGCCTAGAAAATAGTGCATCATATCCAAGTCCTTTATCTCAAACTCGGCAGCAAGTCTCCTTCTTGCAACTTTAATGAGTTCCTCTTTTCTGTCAGGAACAAGTCATTGACATATAACAAGAGAATCATTGGTATTCCACCTTCAACCTTGAAGTAAATATGGAATCCACTTTACTCTCAGTAAATCCTAGAGTCATTAGTAAGCTATCCATCTTGTCTTACTATGTCGAACCTTAGGATCTTTTGCAGTCGGTCCCTATGGAGTGGAGCATCATTCTCCTTCTGCATGTACTGAAGTGACAAGTACCTTCCTCTACTACTATTATTCTATATATCCATCTAGGGTCACTAGATACCAAGATCCTCTATCTTGAACTTTTCAAAAAAATATTCTCGCACCCATTTGTGAGCTTATCATCCTCTATAGGATTTAATCTTTAACCTTGTAGCAAAGGTTAAGATATTCATCACTCTAGGTGATCTTAAAGCTACTCATGTATGTGTTATCTTGTGGGTGCCTTCTGAGCTTGTACAAGGTATTCTTTAATTTGCACACATGAGTATTCCTATCATGTGCCTCAACTCCCACTAGATGCAAATGTCTATTTGTAGTCTATGCCTTCTTTCCATGAGAAGCCTCGTGCCACGAATTCTGCTTTGTATCCCATGATGTTGTCATCTATTGCATGCTAGATCTTGTAGACCCATATGGAATATACTATGGAATTCCCTTCAGGTCTTCGATATCACATCCTAGACATCATTCTTCTTGAACTAGTATTCTCCTTCCCTTTCTTGTAGGCGATTGTATGCGATCTTTCCTACAAGTCAAATGCACCGCTTGTATGATTAGAAAATTTTCATAATGCATATTCACAATGGTAAATTATTATGCATAAAGATATAATAATGCAGCTATTTTATCCAATACAACATTCATCCATATCTCACGAAAAATTTCTAGATGCCTTCCATCTCTACCAGGACAACATTGAGATTTTGTACTAATCCAATATGTCAGAAAAGACGTTTCATTTTAGATAAGCAGCAATGGAGAGTTGTATAGAACCATGAGCTACTTACCCATCACATGCATATTAGTAGTATACTGTCATTAATGCAAACATTCTATCATGCATAACACATCAATATGAATATAAACAAGTGCATAACAAAACAATATTGTGAAATGACAATTGAATACTTATCTTTATTTGCTTCGTGGGTAGACTCCTTCTTTCAGCTTCATCATCTTCTTCATTCATAACAACATCATTTCTTATCCAAATGCTCAATATGGATAAGAGGCTCTTCAAGAATTGATTTCTTCATATTCCTCGTCGGTTGAGGTATCTTCTTTGAATCATGAAATCTTCATCTTCAGTTTATCCCAGCTTCTTTTCTCTTATTATGAGTCGAGCTTCTTCATGTGTATGCTCTTCCGAGAGTCTGGTGAAAGTAATCACTTCATTCTGGCATACATTTCTTCAATGAATGAATCCCATGATCCTAGGACGCCATTCAGGATGGTTATCAAAACTTATGCATTCTCCACTTCTTCTTCTACCCCTTCAATAGACCCTTGTAAAGTATGACTGTATGGTCTCTGCATTCTGGATCTTCACATTCTTCAACTGTTTTCTCAAATTCATATTCCGATTTAAGTTCTTCCCTTCAAATAGCTTGGTCAAGGAATCAAACATCTCTTTCATTGTCTTTAATTGTGGTATAAGGTGATCTATGATTGAATCATCAATGATCTTCTTGGCCTTGACCAAGCTCTTCTTGTGTAATGCTTTTACCCGTATCTCCCTCTAGAACTAGAACCTCTCTACTTATGTAGGTGTCCAATTTATTTCCTTCAAGAACTAGTGAGATCCTATACGTTTGTGCTTGGAAGTTGTCATCGTCGCCAAGATTGTCATCAAGCTTGTGCGATTAGTCATCTTGAAATGAGAACATCAACTGTAAATAGAAAAAGATGAGATCTTACCGATTTGAGGTGTCCATCCTAGTTTCAGAGCTGGCTGATCTAGGGTTTGTCAGAGAAACCCTATTTTTAAAAACTTGGAATATTTCATATCTGATTGGATAGAATATAGACCTCTTCAAGGCAAGCTTTCCAATGTACTCCTTTTCTGAAAATAGTCGAGAGAAGCTCCCAAACAGGAAGCCCTAGTTTACCAATTTATTCTATATAAATTCCTCATACTATTTCTGAAATATCTCCAAACATACTTCTCCTCTATGTCTAAAATTTTGTACCAAAGTAGCCTCATCTGTCCTTGTTCCAACAGCTCAGGTTTGATCAGAATTGGTTTCACCCATTGGGACTTATGAGAGTTTTCCCACGATGACCTATTTCAAGATTGTTCATCATAGAGACATTGTATAGACTTCCATGTGTCACTATTTCATCTTCAGGGTCTGAAACATCTACCATGGAAAGTACATGTCCTTCCCTTTCTCGAACATATTGAAAAATTTCATTTCAACCTTAGTATCCCAAGATATAGAAATTATCCCCACATGTCCTATTTTGGGAGGAATCATGGGAGAGGCTGGAACCCTAACTTGGAGGAATCATATCGCCTATAATATAGTGAATCAAATGCTAACACTTGGACACAGTGTACATAAGGAATTCATATTTGACCTGTGAATGTTTCGGCACCTCATCCTTCTCCAATACCGTGATATATCGAATCTACCAAAACTTTAATTTTAAGTATTTTAGGGTTTTTTAGGACCGGGGTCAAACTAGGGTTTGACTTTTGTGGAATTTCACCCAACCAGAAATCTTGAAGCAGGTCTCTAAACTTCGATTTTGATGAGGAGAGAAATCCTATGCTAGGCTCACTCAAAAATTCCTCTTCTGTAAAAAGCCTGAATTTCCCACACCAAAAATTGAAAATGCCCAGAATAAAATTCTTTCTTCGATAGGAAGATGCACCCTTCAATGGAGAGTTAGCCTAGCCTTTTTTTACTAATGGATTATGGAGAGAGACCCAAAAAGTAAGAAGCCCTAGTTTCTGTAGCTGCAAAGTGTCTTCTTCTCAAGTTAGCTCTGATACCATGTTATATTTTTATCATTTAAGCAATATGATGTAGGATCTTATCTGAGAGAATAACATGCACAACAAAAATCACAAGAGACAAGAGACACAAAGAATTTTCCTCAGGGAAACCATAAAGGAGAAAACCCTACAACTTCCTCAGAGATAGAATGAGCACCAATGGTGGAAGTAAAACCAAAAGGTAGAAAATATGATCTTCACAGTTGTTCTCTCTCTCTCACTTGAGAGAGCTTCTCCTCTCTCACTTATGCACCCCAGTGAGTGAGTGTGTGTATGATAAACAGAGAGGCTCACTCTCTATTTCTATTCTTTCATTCACTTAAAGTCCACTTCAACATGTCAGCCCGACTTAAGAATTACTTACCAAGGCTGCCATCTCTACGAGAGTTTAATAACCCTGGTGCCCCGCAACTATGGGGACTTTTCCCTCCGATCAACAAGGAGGGTTAACCTCAATGATTTTATAGGACTTGTTTACATTATTGAATCTCCCAATTGGAACATTGGGGCATGACATGACTCAACTACATTATATATACTTCCCAGAATAAACATCGGGGTACAATACATAAGATATACAAGTGAATACATTTTGAAGTTACAAATACATCAAAAATTTTGTTCACAATTGATTGTGACAACACACAACGAGTTGCATTGCGATCCTTTGAGTGAGATTTATTTCCAATAGTACTAAATGCATCTAGTAAACTTATGACAACATGAGAACTTGGTTCAGAACTGTTTATCATCTTTATCCTTAAGTTTCTCCCAACAACAGGCATATACCTAGATTTTAATAACGATATAAATAATATACATGTATCTCCATCACATTTAGAATCAAATAGTTGACAAGTATCTGTTGATATTGATATGAAATACTGCGTTTAGACAACGTACCTTCAAGAGAACCAATGATACTTTTATCAATCTGTATACATTTTGGAGTTCTTCAGTTTGAAGTTGCTAATGGTGGTAGGGAGGCTGGAACTGCACCTTGTACCATATCACCTGGTCATTCTGGAGTTTGAACATGAGCTTCATATCCTTTGGTCTCTTGCTGTCAGTCGGATGATGGAAATTGGAAATACTCCATGGTGGTATAAAAAACATTGCATTCTTCGAGCATAAGGTCGACATTAAATGAATCTCTAATTTCGTTACTTGTATACCCACATCCAAGTAAATCTGTAAAGGTTTTAGGTGGCCTTGATTTGCACCTATGTTTTACTCCTTGATCAATGCCATTCAATGCTTAGACTTTGACTACTATGGAGATCGGAGGCCCCTTGAGAGAATGGTTTTTTCTTTCTTGTTGTGGATTGGTAGGAAGAATTGCGGCATCCTCTACAACCGAAATTGGTTGAGTGTCCATAGAGCATCTTCGGTTCGTCATGTCATTTCTTTTCGTTTCTCTAATTTCTTAAAAGATTTCATTGGGTATCATCTTCCTTGTTGATTTTCTTGCTCGATTGAATGAATGTCCCATCATCACAATGATCAATGATATATGGAGCTCCCCAATGGGATATTACCCAAGCTTGGTTTCTTTCTTGAACAATTAAGTGTCTAGATACTCCACCACAATGACCAATGAAATATTTTCTTTGATGCTCCTCAAATGCAAGAAAAAAATGGTGGAGATGGTCAATGGTGCTCTTCAACGTGAGACTCCCCAAGCTTGGTTTATTTCTTGCTCAATTGTGTCTAGATACACAAATTAAGGGGAATATTAGGAGAAATGTTTCCTTTTCTAGCTCCTCAAATGCAAGAAAAAAAGGTGGAGATGGTTAATGGTTGTCTTCAATGGGAGACTCCCCAAGCTTGGTTTCTTTCTTGCTCAATTGTGTCTAGATACTCAATCTAGGGGGAAGATTGGGAAGAATGTTTCCTTTTCTAGCTCCTTAATTACAAGAAAATCAATGGTAGAGATGCTCTATGGTTCTCCTCAATGCAATTTTCCCCAATATTGGTTTCTTTATTGCTCAATTGTGTCTATGTACTTCACCACAATGACAAAGTTAATGTTTCCTTTGATATCTCCTCAATTCCAAGAAAAACAATGGCGGAGATGCTCTATGGTGCTCCTCAATCAAAGATTCTCAAAGCTTGGTTTCTTTCTTGCTCAATTAATTCTTACTTTCTTTCTCCTCAATGTATACCATGCTTCAAGCAATCCTTAGACACTTGTGATGGAGATGCTTGATGTCAAAAAAAAAAAATTGTGTGATAATTTGGTGAAGAAGAGAATCACAACACATTCCGCAACATGAAATTCCACGTGGACTATGAAACATGCTTGAAATATGATAGAGTGTTTCTCGGACAGGGACTATTGTTGTTTATACTGAGAAATAATGAACACACTCTATTATTGAAAAAAATCCGAGCGCATTTTTACCACATATAACACGTACGTGTCATGCTTGAATAACGTTTTGGATCATTTAAGAAGGTACTTCCATGAATAAGGGATAATTCAATGTTTAGGGGGAGTTAACAAGAACTCTCGAAGTCTTAGCACCTTAACACCCCCCCTCTTTTCAACCTAACTATATTGTTTTAAAACTTAAGGGATGTATGTTGGTGAGAAAGAGAGGGAGAGGAGGGGGAGTTGGGGTTAGGTGTAGTTGGATGAGAAGAGAGAGAGAGAGAGAGAGAGAGAGAGAGAGAGGTATTTTTAGGGGTTTCAGGGGTTTCAAGGGGGTTTAGCAGGGGGCGGGGGGGCAGTGGGGTGGGGTGCTGAGTGATTAGAGATAGAAAAATAGGGGGTTGTCTAAGAGTTATAGGTAGGGAGAAATTATTAGGGATTTAAGGGTGGGGAGGAGTGGACATACAAGTGTAACTCGTAAGGGGGGACATCAACGTGTGTGTATGTGTATGTGAGAGAGAGATTGAGAACGAATGGGGTGGTGGTGTGTTAGGGAGAGTGAGGAGTGGGGTTAAAGGTAGGGAGAGGAGGAGGGGGTGTTAGAGGTAAGGAGAGGAGGAGAGTGGGTTAGTAAGAGTTAGGGATTAGAGGGGGATGTGGGGGACATAAAATCATAAAAGTATTGTTATAATTGGAAATGTAGTCAGATCTAAAGTTATAATCTTACATGATGCGCACATGTTCTAGTCTTACAAAGCATGCATGTATTTTTTAATAATATAACACACGCGCATTTAGAATTCGTGGGAATACATATTTGAATTTAAATAAAACATGAGCGCATTTATTGCCACTATGGCTGAACCTCCACCCATGCTAGTGTGGCATTCTTATGCCTATGTGTCTGCTTTACAGTTTGCTACGGATTCATCATGCATATGCCTTAGAGTATGATAAACCATGGCTAATTGAGAATTATATCTAAATTTTCAATATGCTCATGTTTAGTCGTTGGTTATAGTATGTTACACACCTCCATTTATTTATGAAATTTTAGAAACATAAATGTTTTTTTTTCACATTCCAAATATGTAATTTTTAACAAGAATATATTTTTTTTTTCTTAGTTTTTCTTGTTTATCTTGTGTCATCTCTCCTTAGCTCAAAAAACACATTGTTAGTGTTTTGTCCATAACTCTATTGTTTCTCAACCATTTTCAAAAAAAATTGTATGGTGCACTAAAGAAAACTGACCTGGACATGCTATAAAAACCCCATTTCCAAATAATTGGATTAAGACTTTAAAATGCTGCACCCAAAATTGACATACCATTTTCGAGGTTTGATCACTTATATAGTTAAGAAAAAAATTAAAAAATTTATTTTTATTATTGGAAAAATAGTCGTGCACTAGTACTATTTGTTCTATATATGTCTACTAGTTTTCGTAAGTTTATTCCATCATTTAGTCACTCGAAGGATGCACCCACAAAAACATATACCTTATAATTTTTCCCAAAAATAAAAAGTGTGCATTAAAAAATATCTAACTTTAGATAGGTATGAACATTTTCAATAAAAAAAATTTATATATTTTGAAACTTAATTCAATTTCCTACATTTCAAATTTTTAACTTGTCTCAAGATTCATTATGTAAGTGTCTCAAAATATCCATGTAAGTTGATGGATGCTTGTTTTTTCAGTTTTCTATTGCATCTATCATGTCAAAAGAGACCTTCATTAGATTGCACACACTATATAGTTACTTTCAATGTTACAAGGGGTATTACAATTTATATGGTAAAACATAGTAGCATTTATTTACTCTCGTAGTTTTAATAATTGATTGAAACAATGTGGTCTTTTTATATTTATTTATAGTCAGATGAAATCAAATGGGACAAAGAATAAAGTACCAAGTAGCATGGTCCTAATTTTGGGCCTCCACCACAAAAACATGTTGATAATAAAATTGAAACCGAGGTTGTCAATTTTATCATTTTCAAAGTACATGCTCAATTAAAAATATAGATAAATGAGTTTATTATTATCTTTTAATTGGAAATTAAAATCTTTAATAAGAAAATAATTTTATCTATTTTAAATGGAAATTAAACTCTTTAAAAAACATTATTAATGAAATATATTTAAAAAAAATATCGTTGAAGGGTTATCTTTTCACAAAAACGTTTTGTGATGGGAAATATTACGCTAATGGAGTTCAATATGATGGAGCAGCATATGATGCTGATTTTTGTTAACAACCATTTGTTCCTAAGCACTTCCTAAGTGATATTGTAGAATACACCACTACAATTCACTTCGATGGAGTGATGTATGTTCACTACTACACAAAAGGGTCTTTTGAGACGATAGTTTAAGACACATGTCTCTTTTTTTGTCAACATATATTTGTATTTTGTTTTTAACTTTTTATTTTATTTTATGAGTAATTTTCATTGTATTTAAGACATATTAAAAAATAACAAAGAATTAGTGGTAGGTAATTTCATTATTGATCTCTTAAATGGAACAATGAATCATTGATTTGAAGAACCCTGTCCTTGGAATCGTAAAAATATTAGATAGATCCCCAATAAAAATATGGAATATTTGGCTCCTGTATAACCTCTTGTTTGATGGTAACCTTGTATTTCTCATTTCAGTTTTTGCTTGAGTTCCAACTTATTCTACTACATATTCATTAGGGTTCCTTCCATTTGGAAACCAAATAAACAAATTCCCTAGTTAGGAGAACCTTCTAGGTGAGAAAACAATTAGGAAGCTTAGGTACCCACTAGAATGTATCGGTACATAATGGAGCCCAACCACCGAAGAAGACCTATCTGGTATAACAATTAGGGACTGCAACATCGAAATACAGGAAAATCCAAGGTCATGTTTTTCATTGATATCTTTCTCCCCACACAAAAAGGTAGGGTAGGGATTTTATTTATGATTGAATGATATTTTTTTAGGATCCCAAATTCAGATTTAATTAAACCCTACATTTTCATATGCATCTAGGCAAGTCAAGAATAGTTCATGCACTTTCTATTTGCATAGAGGATTTCCTAGAATTTATCCCTTGCAAGATGACCATGGGATTTAGAAACCCTTTTCTAAAACAAATGAGAAAGAGCATGGAGCTTTAAAAGGATCTCATCTGCAGCCTTGAGCAATGACCTGGTCAACCATGCTACCATTTATTTTGTACACTTTTGCTTCTGACTCTTCATATGATGCTCTTCTAATGCAGAAAAATCAGGAAAACAATGAGGCTCCCATAGCTTTTACAAGTTCTGGTTTGAACGGTGCAGAGCTGAAATACGCAGAAGTAGACAAACAAGCATTTGCTATTTTCAAGTCAGTGAAACATTTCCAGCCTTATTTGCTGAAGTCTCATACCAAGGTCGTTGTGCCATATTCCGCAGTCAGAAATATTTTGGTACAAAAGGACCTGGGTGAAAAGCGAGCCCATTGGGTCACAACACTTCAGGAATATGACCTGGAAATAAAGCCTTTAAAGATTGTCAGGGGAGAGGGACTTTGTAAGTTGGCAGTTGTATCTTCAGACATTTCTGAATCTGATCTGCACTTCTTTGATGAACATTTTCTTTTCGAAAGGGAAGTTTGTCCGATCTCAGCCCCCTCTAATTCCTGGTATCATGATATTAATTTTTTTTTATTGCATGGAAATGCCCCTGAACATCTGGATTTACATAGCAAGAGGGATTTGAGATTGAGATCTACCCCTTATCAGCTGATTGATAATATTTTGTTTAAAAATAATTTCGAAGGAGTTCTCCTTCGTTGTTTAGAATGAAATGAAGCTGATAATGTGTTGTCTCAATTACACGCAGGAGCGTCCGGGGGACACTTTGGTGGAGAAACCACGGCCCACAAAGTACTCAAAGTCGGATATTACTGGCCTACATTGTTCAAAGATGCATTTGCCTTTGCTAGGAAATTTCAGGAGTGTCAGAGAGTAGGCGGCAGACTTAAGAAAGCAGCATTACCCCTCCAGCCGGTTATTATTGAAGTCCCTTTTCAACAATGGGGTCTGGACATTGTTGGTCCAATCACACCAGCTTCTTCACAGCAGCACAAATAAATTTTGACAGCCACAGATTATTTCACTAGATGGGTTGAGGCCATCCCCTTGCGAGTGGTTAACTAAGAACAGGTGATATCATTCCTTGATTCTTTTATTGTCACCAGGTTTGGTGTTCGTGAATCTTTGATTTTTGACAATGCAACCTATTTTTCTTCTGTAAAGTTAATGGAATATGCATTGGAAAAGGGCATAAATTTAAAATATTCAGCTAATTATTATCCTCATGGTAACGAATTAGCTGAATCTTCCAATAAAAACTTAATCAAAATTTTGAAACGCACGGTGGTTAATCATCATAGAAATTGGCACAACGCCTTATTGAATGCCTTGTGGGATGACAGAGTGACTCCCAAAGATGCCATAGGAAATTCTTCCTTTTTTTTGGTATATGGTAAAGAAGCCATCTTGCCTCCTCATTTATGTTTACTCTCTTTACAGCTCTCCCAGTTAGTACAGGAGACAGTATGTTCTGCCATGGAACATCGAATTAATACCTTACTTAAACTAGAGGAAGATAGAGAGTTGGCTAGAAAAAAGTTTGATCAACACCAAAAGACTATTAAATGCTGGTTTGATCATAGAAAATCAGCCAGTAGGAATTTGGAAGTAGGTGACCTAGTTATGAAATGGGACAAGGAGCATGAAGACAAAGGAAAACACACTAAGTTCCAATGCATGTGGCTGGGGCCATTTATTATTACAGAAAAACTTTGTCCTAGCACGTTCAGGTTGCAAACACTAGAGGGTGACATTGAGAAACTTCCGGTGAATGGTCATCTGATTAAGAAATAATTTTGTTGATCCCCCTCAAGGGATTATCGTGTATATACCTTGTGTGGTGTGCTTGGTTTGTGAAATTTATTAATGAGTTTATTTGGCTTGTTTGCTTTGGATATTTTATTATATTCATTTGGTGTTTTATTTGCATATTTTTTAGTTTGATTGATTTGTCAAACTTCCAGCTGATGACTTTTTTTTATCAAGTTCTGTGATTGACCTGCAAATCATGCACGAAGATATTACTATCCTGAAAATCGTCACACTATTTTACGTCTTGAACAGTGAATGGATTTTCATCTTTTTAGATTTTACCATAAATTCTTAAATCATGTTAATGTAAATTAATAATATAAGCCTTTGCAAAGATTTTTACAAAATGATTAGGGCAGTACTTGGCGAGGTTATCTATTTAAGTCTTTTACACCATCCCTTCTCGCAAAGAGAATTAGACTTGCCTCCCCATCTGCTAAGTTAATCTCATTGGGGATTAAATATAGCTACATTCTGGCCATGGTTGGATTTGAATGTTTTCAAAATAATCTGAAGGATAGAAGGTCTCATAACGAGCCAGTCTGTTCAGCATCATAGGCTTGGATTCAGTAACATTGTCGTTTCTGGTCACCAAGCCTGGACAATGGCCCTTGAAAAAAAAAACACTAAGGGATAGAAGGTCTCATAACGAGCTAGTTTATTTACTGTACTATAGATTGGTGACTGTCATGGTTACTTTTTGGTTACCAAGTCAGAACCGTGGCCTTCAGAAGTATATATATAAAAAAAAGGGATGGTAACAATTCAACCTAACAAGAATTGTATATCTATAACTAGCAGATGGGATACTGGCATTCTTTGGGCTTTGAAGCAACCCTGTCAAGGCTATGGACGCCTGCTGGCAGCAAGGCCATGCTTGTGGTATTGGGATTTTATTTTTCAAAACCAAGCCACTTACTGTTTTACTTCGTTTGGGCTTATGTTTGTGAGAGACTAAAATTTTATCAAATAAGTAATTGAAGGTGTAAATTTCTGGTAAATTTCTAGTGATGTGAAATTCTTGAATCTGTTTAAGATGTTAAAATACAGTTTTCTATATAATGGTATACATGAGGGATCTAATCTTTTCGATTGCATGATTTTAGGTTAAGAAACAGAGATAACTATTCCGCTCAGTCAGTCGCCATCTGTTGTGCCCCTACCCAACAGGCTTAAAAAACAAAACAAATTTCATCCAACAAAATAAAATTTTGTTTGATGAAATGTTTGAATTTCTCATTGCAAATCTAAAGAATTGACAGCTACTGAATCAGAGAAATTCCATGTTTTTTACAATCTTTGTGAACTATGGTTTGGGGACAAAATCATTACATTAAAACCATTACTTTGGATGAATTTAGCTTTATGAATTAAGGGATAAGATTTGGTTGTTATGCCTCTCACTATAAGTCTTCATTCGAATATTAATCAATGGGTATATGTGATTGATTTATTGTAAATTTGATAAGGTCTAGAACATCAAAGGCTTAATAATTTATGCAAACATACCTCACCCTAAGTTCATCCTTCAGACTCCAAACCTTACTCAATATTACTATGACTGTTTAATTTCGATTTTTATAATATGATCCATATTGTGAAGGTTTGGTGTTGGTTTGATAGTTTATATTGTGTCGTATGCTTGCCACCTTCGAGGGTTTAATCATTATATGATAAGGGTGACATAGGTTTATGGCTTATGGTTACATTAATTCATGTCATCGCCTCCGAATCTGATCCACCTACGGCAAGGTTGATATGGTATCATTGCATTTGTACTTAACTCTGTCGATTACATTCAATTGCCAGTACGTGCTCAGCGTCGTGGATCCCTTCTCGTCCAACACCTGTATTGTATGCGATGAGTGGTTTCATGTCAATAATGCTGAATAAATAATGGAAACTTGAGTCTAGCCCGGAGTCTTCGCCTTCACTTTCTATTACTCGATTGCCTCTCTGCGTGATAATTCTCCTTCGCCCATGCCAAGTTGACAGGGTTGTAGTCTGTGTTCATTCATGTCACATTTTGTTTATCATAGAGTTGGGTTTCATTGCTTGTTTTTCCTACTCAACTTGCATCCTGAGTGCTCGCTCTCCAGTTTAGTGTCGTATTTCGACTTGTGGTATCTCTTCTGTGTACAGCTGCATGCATTTGCATTCGTAGTTATGTCTCCAGTTGTAAGGGTTGAGCTGAGTGACCTGAAACTCCTTGATTCAAACCCTGATCTCCTAGATAAAGTGGAAGCGGTTGGATGGCTTCCATTCATCCACAGGTTTGCAGATTCAAACCCTGAGGTGACTAGGTTATTTTCTTTATTGTTGGCCGATTCGAGGGTTAAGGTGGCTGATATCCAATTCAGAGTTGATGAGAGTTCAGTTGATCTATCTACTGGTTTGACGTTAATAGGTGAACGATGGTTCAAGTACAAGCAGATGGAGGTGACAGATTGGAGGCAGATGTTGAAGAATCCCTGCCAAGATGTATCATTTAGAACCGATGTGTCACGAGAATACTTTAAGAAAGAGTGGCGACTAGTCTTGGACATTATTCACAGGTATGTGACCTGTGAGGGTCATCTCTCCTCGGCTTATATCTATCATCTACGGTTGATGGCTGTGTTTATTGGTTTTCCTCTTAATTGGCCTCATTATCTAGTTCATAGTATAACCAAGATGTCTTCGGCCATTAAGAAGGGGCCGAAGAACATTGATCGCAGTCTGTTTCATCACGACCTGGTTAGGATATTAATAGAAAGAGAATTATCTAAGCATAATCGGTCGTGGGATGAGTTTATCGAATCGAATGGCTTCTTAGCCTTCTGTCATTGTCAATTTGATTGCCCTGAAGAATGTGTAAGTCATCAAGAGCCTAGTCAAGTTCTGGCTTCACCTGTGTACACGCCTATGTCAAACCCTAATGGTTGTGTAAGCCCTAGCATTTGTAATGATTCTGTTCCCACTCCTGTGAGTAGTCGTGGTACTCATATGCCTTCTAAGTGCATGAGGAAGTCTTCAAATATATCCCTTGTAACGCCGAAATCTAATGATTACACCTGCAATCAGGAAGGAAAAAGGCCGAATGCTAAGGTTATTGGTAGGCATACAAGAAGTATGGTTGCTAAGGGTAGTACTGTGAAGTATTCTGAGTAAAAAAATTGATATTGAAACAGTTGTGCTAGATGACGAAGAAGAGAATCCTGTCTTGCCTAATGATGGTCGTGATATTGATCATGAGCCTATCCTGAACCCTTCAAATAACAGTCCTCATGCATCCGATAAGAATCTTCAGGTTGACCCTGTGGTCGATCCTCCGGTTAAGGGCAAGTATGTAGAAGCAAACTTATAAGGTTCTTATCGAATTGGTGAAATGATTCACCCGTTATTTGTAAATTGTTTGCTGGATAAAATGCATAGGTTGGAGGAATAAGTAACAGAGATGGTTACACATTGTGATGCTATGAATGCCAAGAATCTAAGGTTGAAAGAGAAGATAGATTCAGATGATAAGTGTCTACTGCATTTGAAAAAGCATAAGAATAGGTTGATTTAGAGGGTTCTGAAACTGCAAAACGTGAATCATAAGAATGATGAAAAAGTGCGTGAGCTTAATGCTCAGGTTACTCTGATGCAATTCAAAGGGCATTCACAGAGTCCAGCGAATGGTGTGAATATTCAGGTGTTTAATGCTCCTGTTAAACTATAATGTTTTGGGCGCACTCGCTATTATATATATATGTTTAAGAAGTTTTCAGGTTTGAAGTTATGATCAAGTGATAATCAAGTTATTTTGTTACAGGTATTGGTGTGCATTGATTTATGCATTATGTAGTTTATTTTATTTTGCTCTTACATGTGTTTTAATTATTTCTCTATGCTGTGTAGTATCGCAGGTGATGTTGTTGATGCGCTTTTCTTGGATTTTGGAGATTGCTTATGTTTAAGATGATCCCTGGATAATCGTGAACAAATCGTTTGGCAATCCTGTTTCCAAGGTGTCACTATATCATTAGTGTCTTTTTCATTATTGATTTTGTGTTATAAACCGAGTCTTTCCGATTTCAAGATGTGATAACGCATATAGAAAAATGACAATTGCATTTGTCATTTTTAATGGAAATTGTTTAAGATTTTGATTTTGTAGTTCCCAGTTTTATCGAACTTGGAGGTATTTAAAAGAGACATGTTTGTACTGGGAAAAGGGGAGTCGATAGTTGGAAAAAGGGTGAGACAAGATCACTGTAATTATTTTCCTGTGACTTCAGACAACTTTTTGTCAGCAGCTATAGCACTTTTAACTAGTGATATTAATATATATATTTACAGTATTTATGCTATGCAAATGTATTTATGATATCGTTTGATCTTGTCACCTTTTTCTGCTCTTTATGTTTTGTCATGATTTCTTTAATGAATTATGCAAATGGATCATGTTTAACTGTTGACTTATGCTGGTTTTGATTTGCTAATATATGTCAGATAGTAAGTTATGATGTTGGCATCGTAATATATGTGATATACTCATTCACTGTGTGATCTTGTTTAAATTCTGAATTTCTTGTGAATATTTTCAGGATTATTAGCACAGTAGAATTATTGGTAATTTGATTCCAAATTAATGTTTTCTACGCTCGTGATCAGGATAGGATGTTTAGCATAGATTAATAGTATTTTTTTTGGCATTTTATTAAAAATTCATTGAATCAGATCTTTACATTGATACCACTGCCAAGTTATTTTCTGATTTAATGATTAATGTACATGTGTTTATACTATGTTTCTGTAATCCATAGAACCTATTAATATTCGATTAACTATTTATTTTTGTAGATTAATTTTCAGTGATCAATTTTCTAATATAGTAACTAGCAATTATATTAACTAGTTCATTTGTACATTCATAGGGATAGAGTAGATTTAATTAACAAACAGTAGTTTTAGTTTTCCTGTAGCTAGGAGTAATTTAGGAAAGGAAACGGGGCCTTGATCCCGTCAGGGACAGGTACCTAACGACTAGGAGTATCTTGAAAACTCCTGGATCGGGTTGTCTCTTGGTTGACACTTGTGCCAATTCGGCTCATCAACAGGTGGAGATGGGGAAGATGAAGAGGAAGAAGAAGAGTCGGTCAAAACTATCTCAAACCCCAATCGGCCAGATAAGCGCAAGTCACCAGAGGCACAGGAAGTGACCAAACCTCATCCCAGAAAAAAAACAAAGGCATCAAAGGGCAAAAATATTAACGAAGAACCCACTATGACGTTGGAAGACCTTGATCAGGCTCTAACGAAGTATACAGGAGTATTAACTAACAAGTGATCACAGTTTGTAGATACGCATCTCACTGCGCTCACTGGCGTAGTGCAGAGGATTTCAGAGCTGAATGAGTTAGAAGAAAAATTAGCAACCAGCACAGCAGCAAGCAGTGCCCCAGGAACTGTGCAGCAAGATACGAGGCAGTGGCCCGCCAGAGATAACAGAGGCCAAGTGTCAAGCGCAGCCCTCATAATTACTGACGCACATTCCTGATCGCAGATGAGCATGACAGTTGGGATAGATTACACTAAGCTGTCTATGACAGAACTGCACCTCTTTCAATTAGCAATTATGAAGGAGATCCAAGCACGATACCACTACTCACAAATCCAGTTGGAAAATACCATGAAGCAGAGTGAGAGCCTCGCATTGCAGGTT
>LPNX010797380.1:1016-6016 GCA_001517045.1 Pseudotsuga menziesii | reverse complement strand
ATATCAATATGCTCAGTTTAGATGGCATGTTTTGCTATGACATACACAATATTTTTTTTATGAAAATCTAGAATATTGTAGAGTACGATCTTACAATTCTGAATATGTAATTTTTTCCTTCAAAACTATGTTTTGTTTATTTATAATTATTTTTCTAAATGACACACGTCAGTTTTAAAAAATAGATACATCAATTGTTTGTTATATAACTTTTTATTTCCATCACCATTTCCCAATAAAATATATGGTGCACTAGATGAGATCATTCTCTATGATCTTATATTTATAAATCAAGGATTTTATTAATTTTTTCCCCTAAAGTGTTGCACCCACACATAACATTTTAATTTCAAGCTTTTGTTACTTCAATAATTAATAATAAAAAAATTAATTCATAAAAAATTCTGAATAAATAGTGTTGCACTAGGCCCATATGTCATTTATATGTCAGTAAGCTTTTATCCCAAATTGACATCATTTACCTCATATATTGCTACACCCGCACAAACACATATGTTAAGATGTGCTGAAAATTTGAAAACCCAATTTCAAGGAAACTAATTTTATAATAATTTACACACATTTTCTCTACATAAATGATATATATTATGAAATCTGATTCAATTGCCTATATTTTCTCTTTTTACTTCATCTTCAAATAAGTTAGGGAAGTACCCCTAATTATCACCTAAAGTCAGAGTTTCCCATTTACTCCAGCATTATGTGGCATCTAAAGTGTCTTTAAAGGATTTCATGATTGTGCATTATCCCTATATCAAAATTAAACATTAAGATAATCATCATAATCAATAGGCTCATTCCTATAAGTGTTAGGTCCAAAATTCGGGATATTACATGCTTGTTGGTGAGTGCTCAAAGAAAGTAAGTGGCTTCATCTTAACCAAAGTTAGTGTTTTCACATTGTTATGTGTAGTGCACTTTCACTTTGTCTAAAAAAAAAAATATAGTAATGTATAGCTATCCTTGTAGCATAAAAAAAAAGGGTGCAATTATTGTTCTTGTGGTTCCTTTACGCTATAATTACCATGGTTACGGTTCCACCTTTTTGTGTGCTTTTTTATTGGATATATATAGAAAATACACTTATTCTTATGATAAAAGGAAATATATTAGTGGCTATCTTTTCTTTTTACATAGTAACAACAATGCAATCACAAGGCCTCACAAGGCCTCGAACTTGGGAAAATAGTGGGATTACTATCGAGTTTCAATGTTTATTATATTTTGGATGTGATCTCAATGAATATATGCATACCATACCAAAAATTTATCCAACTAAGAGAAAGTAATTCTCACTCAAAGTTAAGGCAATCAATTCTATGGGGGTTACTTTTCCTAAGTATCAACATGGATAATGTTCTACCTCCAATTCTATATATTTCTTTTGAGAAAGATAAGAAATAAATAATTATGAAACAAGAAATGTATTCATATTTAGTGTTCTTCCAAGCTTGTCCTTTCCATATTTTAAAGGTAAACGCGACTCTCTTTTATTCATAAAGAAACATGAGTATGCAATCATTTCTTATGGTTTACTTTGTATTTACATGCCATGTTGGGACAAGCGCATGTATAAATATGGATATTGTATGACCTCACATAGTTTTTATTCCATTTCATGATAGGACATCGTTGTTGGTTGGTAGACAAAGAAATGAATCAATTTCTCTCTAATGGACATTAGTGTTCTAATTATTTTGTGACAATTTCGCTTGTGGTTGTGACAATTTCGCTTGTGGTTGTGATAAGAGGAAAGCTAACATTGTTGACTTTGCTTCTAGCATGATAACATTGTTGCACTCAATCCTCTATGGTTACCTCTCTTGTAACAATCACCAAGGTTAGTTATTCTTTTGTGTACTCTTTTATTTTCCATATAACAAGCTATACATAACAAGCTAGAAATATCCATGATGCTGTGATAAGAAGTGTATTTAAAATTATTATTATTCTTGGTTATGCACTTTTTCTCATGTTATAAGGAAAGATAATGATCATTAGATTTTTGTATGGTGCAATCAGACCAATGCAATCATTAATGTTTTAATCCTAGTAGAATAGTGGAACTCCTATCCAATTTCAGAGATTAAGAATTATTGAGTGTTGATTTGAAATGTCTGTGAAACAACGTACCTTAGATGGATTCATCTAGGCCTAATACTCTCTCACTCAAATTTGATAGAAATCCATTCTCTTGCAAAATATAGCAATTCAATCCGTGAAGCAAAGATAACAAAGGAACAAAAATTGGAGGCATCCCAAGTACTATCATAAGACTAAAAAATCTCTCCTCGACACCATAGCATCAAATATTGTACCAAGAACTAGACATCATGATAAAACATTTGGAATATATCATAACATGGATAAATTATGAATAGGAAACACCGTCTAAAGAAACTTCCATTAGAAGGATCTATATCTTTCACTTTTTAGGTTGTGATTCCATCTTTTTCTATTTAATTATGTAAGCACCATTGAATCCGTATTGAAATTCATGTTGTAGTAGTGTTTATCTCATCATGGCAATGAGCAAATTTATTCCCATGATGATGGTGATTTGTTATGGAAATGAGGGTGACTAGTTGTTATGGTGAGATATTTGATTTGGAAAAGGATGAAGGTACTATAATATCTATATCATACGTATTTTTATAGGTTTTGGTAGTAGAGACAATATGGTGGGCCCAAATCGAAATCATGGTGTTGTTATAGGATGCACCATAAGATAAAGCTAATGACACTTCTTGAAACTAATATGTTATGACCACTAAATTTGGGATTGTGTGGAACTAGTGTGACATCCAAGATGAGAGGTGCTTACTTACTTGGAACCCTAGAGGCTCTTATATCTCGGTGGGAGGGTGAGAGGAGAAGAGAATGTTACCAATTGATTTGATACTAAATTATGTTTATTTGAATCTTGGAAACTAAATAATTTTTAGTTAATATGTAAAGTGCACATTCTAAGGAAAATTTATCCTAAAAAAGGGATAATTTATTATGTTGACCAAACTACTTTTATAGAGGAATATAATTGGTTCACTCCATATACAGACATCCCAAAAGATAAAAATATAATGACAAACAACTATTAAAGGATAACGTTTGGAAATATTCCATTACATTCTACACATCAATACTTGTTAGTTACTATAGTTGAAAATGAGGAACACATTTCCTAAGAGATGGTTTCTATATAATTTTGTTTATTAACTTGTGGTTTTTAGGTTGAGGGGTGAATCCTCCTTCTAGATAAATTCCTTTCCATGCACCTCAAAAAAACTAACCTTGTAATTTACCTAGAAGTCTCTAAAAACCCTTGTGCTCGATGTAAAAGAAAGAGAATACAATAAAAAATAATACAATGAGAAGCAAAGAGTTGTGCTCCACTCTTCACATATTTATTATAGGTTTATGAAGGAATAATGGATGAATGACTATCTCTTTCCTTTATTTATAGGATAGGTAAGGGAGGCAATAAATATAAAGGGGGACTCCTCCCTAACAAACAATCTATATATAACAAGCTGGTTTGCAATGAAAGTGTTCCATTCCATGAGGACATGGGTCAAGCTCCAAGGTTATATTTGCAACAAGCAAGGCTTTAAGAGATCAACACTCCTCAAGTAAGGTCCTACACTACCCTTAGAGAGTCTATAATGCTCTAATGCTCCATTTCTCCTAAGCCTTGCACAACCTGTAAGTTAAATTAACCTACATCATCCCTTTCTTGCAGAACCTAGAAGTTTTCAACTAAAAGAATCCATCGAAGTACTCCACATGCCCTTGTTCCATTTATGTTTTGGCATTCAAAATTTGGCATTCAAAATTTCAACTGCTTCTTGAAAATAAAATCATTAAAAAATCCAAAACGTTAACCGGTTTTTGGCATCTCCAACTTTGTAATACACACGCCATTAATGTTAGAGAACAGTTCTTCAGTGGAATGAATATGAAGTGACATCATGGAGTTACGGATTTAGTAAAATCAATGGTTGCAATTTTATATGTTTTTCTTTCTTTTAGTAGGTCTTTTAGCATTAAAAGATATAAATAATAAGTAGGTAAATAAACAGATCACTAATTTATGAGGCTCTATTTTGTTGTTATTTTCATTCAATTATAAGTATTATTACCTATTAGTGAGTCCTTTGTTTGTTAGTATATTTATTTAGTTAATCTTATTATTAATTTAATATGCAATCTTCAATTTAAGGTTTATTAAACAATAAATTATTAAGTTTTATTTTCTTAAATTAAATAATAAATTATTAGATATTTCAACGTTGATTGTTATTTATTTTTACTTATATTGACATGTTTTTTCAAGTTTAATACTCTTAGGACTAGAGGATAATTAAATAGTTTATATCTTTGTTTTCTTCATTAGAAATAAAAATATTTGTATGAAAAGTAGTTTTGATTTCATTATATACACTTGATTGTTAGGGAGTAATTAATGGAAAAATGTTCAAAATCTTAAAGTAATATATACTCCTTATTTAATAATTAGTTTCATTAATTTATCAATGGCATAAACTCATTGTTTACTAATTAGTTTCCTTAATTTATCACTAACATTAACACTCTTACAAGACTAATCATTAATGCAATTAATCAAATACACATCAAAATGAGCACTCATACCCTTAATCAAAGTGCCCATAAACAAGTTTCTGGTATATCTGGCTTGCGGGCTGTTGGATATACCCATGGTTAAAAAAAAAAAGTTTATCCATGGCCTCAATAACCTTCGTTAAGGTTGGTATTTTGATATTGTTTTAGGCACTACAGTTTTATTTGTGTTAGAATCAAATATGGTGGTCCTTAACTTTCCTTCTAGCACTAGCAAAAAGAACAAATTAAGAATATAATTGATTATGAAATAATAAATGTAATGATAATGACATAACAATGTAATAAATGTAATGATAATGGCATAAAAATTTTATATTTCTATATAATCAGTTGAGGTT
>LPNX010797356.1:15388-73784 GCA_001517045.1 Pseudotsuga menziesii | reverse complement strand
GTCTTTATATTCCATATTAGCAAGGTTGATACTATTTTCTCTAAAATTCAATGGGAACATTCGATTCTTTGACATAGGCACAACTATAAACACCGTATTTTATTGACTCTTATCATAAATTGTTCATTATCTATCATCAAACTCTACCTTGTAATTATTTTGACATAGTATCCCAACACTTAATAAATTATGCTTTAATTGTGGAGTGTAATAAACATATTTAACACTTTTCATACCTTATTTAGTATAGAGTTCCATAGCTCCTTTTACAGAAACCTAAAAGGTTTTTTCATCACCAATATTGATTTTAGATTTGAAACTTTCACCCATTGTAGAAAACAACTTGCGTTTTCTAAATGTGGCATATCGCACTTGCGATATATCGCATATGCGATATTTAACATTACAAAACGCATATGCGAGATATCGCATATGCGATATACATTTCCACGAACCTTAGCCTTGTGTTTGGGCTCAGGGTATTCCGAACGTACCATCAATAACGCATATGCGTTCTTGATTTGCACTTCAGAAGTGTGTTTCTGATTTCCTAAGTGGCACCAAAAAGTGGAACCAACTTCGTGCGAGCGCCCTTGACATTGTTAATATAACATTGTATATGCAATTGGATCATGGTAAAAAACAATTAAAATGTACATTTTTGTCATTATGTAATTTATTGTAATTGTGCATTGTTCTCAAATTTATAACCGATATCTCCATACAATCGTAAAATCTATAAAAAATTGGGAACATTACACATAGAAATATTCTTTGCCACACATGTATAATCACACTTAAAATACTGAACTATGAATATCTTAAGAGCCTTGATATGAAATATTTTTTATACCATGAAAGTTATAATACAAAAATATAAGGCCTATCTATGGCCTATCAATGTACATGTATCAAAAACATATTTGATGTACATGTCCAAACAAAAGTACATCTGTCCTGGACTACGCCCCTATACTCTAACTCCGGATTGTACATAAAAATACATATTTGTCCTGGACTAACACATCAAAATTCTAACTTTCTCTTGTTTTTCCTAGACCCTAATGCTCTTTGGCTTTGTCTACGACCACTGTGCATCTCTGGCGACTGCAAATCAATGACAATATTTCTTGATCAGGTAACTGAACTAGTATTGTCCATCAATAACAAAGTTTGAAAATTTAAAATATGACTCAATTGTAAATAAAACAAAGACTCCATGCATCCGTCGTGGGTATAGGTTCCTGTGGTGTCGAGGGTGTAGGTTCCTTTTCTATACTCGACCTTGCAGTGAGCCTCATTGCCATGCTTCTCTGCGAATAAAAAAAAATATGTCAATTATCTCAAGAATTATCAACATGTACATGAATGAGAAAGTACTAATGAATTATGTAAAAAATGAACATCTCACCGAAAAAACCATTTCTAGGGGATGAGGCTGGTACTCTTTAGTAGTAAGAGGAGCCGTAGGTTGAACATCAACCTCAATTGCGTGCACTAATGGACCAGGGTGTGGCTACATTCACCAAATGATTAAATAGTTAGACACCGTGCATGTCCAGAAACAATACAAATGAAATGTACAATTACAAATATTCAAGTAGATGTACCTCACTATGACTTATCCCTATTGTAGATGCGGCATTGACAGCGGCATCAACAATCCCACTAAGGTCTGGCATGGATGACTCTACATCCTGATGCTGTAAACATGCGAAAATAACATTAAGAAAAACCACTTGTGAAGTGAATACATAGCTAACCAACAACTGCCATTGGAAGTGTGTACATTACTGTGGGATGAGTAGGTTGATCCTCATGCACACCCACTCTATTCAAGGAAGAGGGACCTCATCTGGTGTAAACAACCCCCTTATCTATGTTTGGACTACGGGGAGATCCAAACCAAAGAGGCGGTGCAAGGATCTGCGATGATGTCTGCATTTATAAAGTGTTACCATAGTTAGACATGGATTTGAATGGATGGAATAATATGTACTAAAAAAATAACATGTTGTAATATACTTACCCCTTCCTGGGACATATCTCCACCATGGGAGTGACCACTTCCATCAATTTCTTGTCCCTCTTCAGATGCCTCTAGCATCTGCAAGTTTAAAAATTATATTTACATTAGCAATCTATAAAGGAGTGTACAGTAAGAAATTTAAATAATTCGAACAAGATTCAATCATAACACATGTACTTACATTCTTCAAGTAGTCATAAATTCCACCTTGGACTATGTCGTTGATATCAATGTCTTCAGCATCACGTTCTAAGTGGGGTTCCTGCAACTTCAAAAATTGTAAATATTAGACATTTTAATAAATTAATCAAGACTAACACATGCATTAACAAAATTATATGTAATAAAAAAATGACAAGTGTTTAAATATTACCTCAATTGTGGTTCTTTGGGCCTCGGGTACAACCACACCAGGTGCAGTACCACCCTCGTGAGAGGCATCAATCTCCTGCAAGAGTAAATATTGCATATATATTACGAATCTTTTAATATGTTAGATATAGTATGGAACAATTAAAAATTGAACAATAACAGAGTTTTAAAACAATGTCCTTACCTGACCACCAGTCATCATAGTGGTACCATGTCTTGGTCCAGGACCATAACAGGGTCCCCCACACAATGTGTAGACGTGTGGCTCGCTCTGAGGCACATGGGATGTCGGTCTATCCCCACCAACATATGTCCCTCCACCACCAGAAGTTGGTGGTTGTACACCAGCAGAGGAAGAGGGCACTCTCTGGTCAATAGTGGTCATGTGTCGAGAGACCATCTCAGCTACAGTAAAAAATGCATCCTATGTTTGGGCAACCATGTCATGTGTAGGAGGGATGTCTGCCCTCGGTAGCTGGGCACGGGGTGCAGGTATCTATGGATTGGCATCTCTATGCCTAGCATGGGATCAGTGTTGGGGAATCCCCCTACCAACACCCTGGAATCCCAACATGTCAAAATAGTTGACATGTTTCCCCATCACAAACTCTGCATATAATTTTCAGAGGAAGTACATCGGTACTTCCCTATTGTTGTGAGGGGGAATGTCAAAAACCATGTACCACCTATCCATCCAATTGTCTCTGATGGGTGGAAAAGTGCACCACTTAATAGAAATATGTGGCCTGCTGATCTTCGGAATGCCATCCATCCCAGGTAATCTAAACAATGAATAGATCGCTTGTTTTGTTATTTTCGGCTTTTTTACCTCGTTGTAACTCAACCCATCAGCATATTGTTGGCTTTTCCTCTCCCTGTAAGATGCGATGCTATACAAAGCATCATTCGATCTTGTGATCGTATCAACAATAGACAACAATGAATCTGACAAGGAGCGGCGGAGCTCATCTCCACCCCTCCAAGCTGAACCAATCTCTCTCAAATGGCCAATAAAACTCAGTATCTCCGCATTGTTATGATCCATAATAGCCATTGCAATCATAAATACAAATAAAATATCATTAGAAATAGAAACACATGATATAATGACATATCTAAGAACTGAAAACTGTATAACTATTGACATATAAACTAAATCCATCATGTAAATTTAAAAATTGATCTTGAATTTTATAGTAAAGAATAAACATTTAACATTTTTTCATTTCATATTTATGTCCTAAATTCAAGTATTAATTCTAATTTTTAAGTACATGCATGTGTACATAAAGTGTCTTGAGTGCATATGTTGATTGCGAAGCTCCTCTAGCTTATTTTAAGGCTTGGATTATGAAGTTTCGTCGAAATTGTGAGGTGCTAATTATTGCCTTTGCAGCACCAACTCCCAGATTGCGAGTAGAGGCAACAACTGGACCCTAGAATAGGTAGCATAATGTGATGTTGATGAATAAAATCCTAGCATAGGCAATGATTTTGTTAGATATGTAATTATTTGTTGTAGTGTGATGTTTTTTGGACTCCAAAGGCTATTTAGCAGAACTTTATGGATTTTATGGTTGCAAGAGTTCCACTGGATGTTTTAAATATCATGTATGATCTAGTATGTGATTGGCATGTTTAATCAAATACATCAACCTACCTATGTATCTTCACGTTCGTAGAGTCTATTGTTGAACTTTGTTGTCTTGACCTAAGTAACCAAAAAGTACCCTTCGTTCAAGACGAAATATTTGTTAAAAGCATGGGAAGCTTCTATACCTTATTTTGACACTTGGATTGGGAAGTTTCATCAAAACTATAAGGTGTTTATTGATGTTCTTAGAAGAGCAACTTTGAGAAGTTCATCAAAATTATAAGGTGCTTATTTGTGGATTTTGGTACGGATTCACAAGGATCCTTGTGAATATGGATATGGAAATAGTGAAATTCATTTGTTTTTTGAGTTAATTGGGGTTTTGGTTTCCATTGGGCATGGGAATTTTGGGTATGAATTTTGTTAAATAATCAAAATTATTTAATTTTTATCATTAAATTGGGGAATTGGTTTCAATTGGCCAATTACATTGGGGTTCTTATTTCCATTGGGCAATTCCATTGGGTTTTTCTTTCAATTGGCCAATTCCAATGGGTTTTTGTTTCAATTAGGCAATTCCATTGGGTTTTCGTTTCAATTGGACAATTCCATTGGGTTTTTGTTTCAATTAGGCAATTGCATTGGGTTTTTATTTCAATTGGCCATAATTTAATTTAATATGGTTTAATTTTTCAATCTAGGGCAAATAAATTGATGAAGAAAGAGAAAAAAACATGAAAAGAAATGAGGAAAATACCTCACAAAGGGGATATTTATCCAAAGGTGGAGACGGAGGGCTTTGGCACACCCAAAATTGTGTTTGCCCAGTCAAGATTTGCTCCTCCTTGGTCCAATAGCCACGCGGTGAGGAGAAAAAGATGGCCTCGGCCAATTTATAAAAAAACACAGGCTTTCCAAATCACACCTCCATTTTAGTGAACAAAATTGTGCACGTGATTTTGTTCACTAAAACGGAGATGCGATTTGTTTTTCTATCCTAGTTGGCATGCCTATTGCCAACCTTGGGACTAGGCTTGGCAGGTTCGGGATTGCTTGGGATGATTTCTTTTTTTTGGATTAAAAGTGATTGACTTCACTCCACCATTGCATCTAAAAGGTCCCTCAACTTCTTACACACACCCTTTAGTTTAAAAATTATATAAATTTCCCCCATCTACAAACCTATAGTGGATAAAAGGAATTTGAATTTTTGTTTAAAGGCCTCACAAGAAATAATTAAATGTCGCGATCTCTTTGTTGGTCAAGTTTGGAGAATGTGTTCAGCGAACCATGATCCAGTCCTGTAGCCTCTCTGAGAATTGCACCCAAAAAGGGAAAAGTTGGCTTGTAACTCTAGCATTGAATTATAACCACTTGGGTGTTATCAAATCGCTTTAGTATACATAGAATTGTCTGTCATCGTTGAGTGCATTCGCTTCTAGGTGCACAGTGCATGACTTGCATGTGGAAAAGGGTATTCTACAATGTTCTTTCTAGATCATTCACATCTAACAGTTGTTTTCTAAATCACAGTCACACATACTTTGTGGCATACCAAACCTTCTCTTTTTGTGTGGAGTTCGATGCAATTAATTAAATAGATGGCATATTAAGACAATGGACTATGATGATCGATTCGATGGTGAACGGTAATGCATTGGTGTCAACCCTAACCAGTGGCATCCTCAATAACACAAACAATGCCATATATGCTAATTACATGCCTTAAACGTGGTATTAAACAATAGTGTTAATCGTTGGGTGGAAATATAATCCTGTTAATTGTAATGTGGCATCCATATGAGAGTTGGAATTACGGCTATTAACATGATGAGAAGTCTTAGCATTCAACGTTAAAAAAATGGTCTTTGTTTATTGACTCTGCATCATATTATATTAATATTGTGTTGAGCATTCATTCGTGAAAGGTCATGCATTGTATACGTTGTTGAGGTTGGGGTGGTCCTGGCCTATCACATTTTAACATATAATATCTCGACATGTCTGATTGGCCTAAGAATTGGCATTCTATGGGAAGGTCTAAAATCTAACCAACTAGATTTCACATATAGACTTAGATTCACATATAGACATGTTACTATATGATTCCTTCATATATACTTTTACTTGCCATGAAACAACAAAGAGAGAATAAATCTATTTCATATATGATGTTGGCATATAGACGTAATCTACCTACTATATTTTGCATCTCAACGTTTGAACTTGAACATACATCTCTAATCTGCACTGGATTAATTATTGGCATAACTTGTACTACATCCTAGTTACTAAAAGAGCTCGCATGGAGAAGTAGTCATTTACATAGAAGTAGTCATTTACATGGCCCCATGAACTGAATCTACTACAAACTAGTGTTCATATATTATGTCTTACTTGCACGTTCTCTTAGTTTTTTAATAAGAAGTCAAAAGCAATCTTAGTTTAAATTCAATCTCTAATCGCACGTTCTCCTATTTATTTCCGTGTGCAAAGTTTATTTAATTTGTTCAATAGACTATTCTACTCGACATAGGTCTATATTTGTGCATTGCTAATCATATTGCAGATATGATCATTGACCCGATACCAAAGTAATAAAGTTATTATCTGGTTAAACTTCTCTATATTGTAAGCTTATTTATTTAAGCAACACCGGTAATAATAAACCAACACTGGAGCTCAATATTGACATGGAATTGGAACTAGAAGTGTATAAACCAAGCTACCCGGACTAGGCTCAACAAAAAAGAGTTGGCTTCTTCAGTCCTCTCACCAACATGCTTCCTCAGTCCTCTCATGGACCTCCACACAAGTGGAGCTCGCCCAAGGAGGTTGATTGGCAGCTTTGGGAAGCAGTCTCCATATTGAAATATTATAATGCTCAAATGAAGTTATTACAATGAACAATTCCATCAGCAATAAACGAAATTTATTATAGTCAACTACATCAGCAAGGACTGCACTGCCATGAAGCACTTGTTTAGATTTTGAAATGTCAAACAAATAATATAAAAGTATTACACTAACATATTTATTAAACAAGTATTTCATTAAATATTTATTAAACTTTTTTATATAAATGTTTAATTATTCATATTTCTACAACTCCCTCTAAGCTGAACAATAAAACGTATATACATATATTAATAAATTAAAACTTATATATATATATATATATATTATTTAATAAAAAATTAAAATTATTGTGAGCAAATATTATATTATATCCTCTTCTCATTCATCAAACTGAATTTTGAAATATATACTTATATATCAAATTAAATATATATATATTAGAATTTTAATATATATATATATAACTTTAAAAAGTATATAGACACCTACTATTCAAGTAAAATCAAAGTACATATATGTGTATATATATATAAAATATAGGTTAATTTAATTTTGGACAGCATAAGAGAGATGGATAGTCTGTCCAATTTAGCTTCCATATTTTGTTTACATGATATATTAAGGTAAACTTGCTTTGATTAGGCAGGATAGAGTGGATAGATTAAGATATAACTCTTATTTGTTAGATTTTTTTATTTTGGTTGTTTCTCTTATTCTATTTGCAAAAGCTTTTTATTGATATAACCGTTATTTTTTACACAACCTTATATAATATAAGGTTGTCTTTTTCCTCAGTAAAAAAATAAATTAATCCAATATTTATTAACTTACTTACACCTTTTGTGGTTTAGATTCCTTTGGTCATAAATTGAAATTTATACAAAAAAAATCAATAATTCGATGAACTAAAAAATAGTTCAACGGTCGATCATATGAAACATGACAGAGGCCATGTGATATGGTACCTTTATTTGTGAGGGATATTCGTGAGCGAGGTAACATTTGATGTAACGTTGGTCCAACGAATCAAATCAAAAGTTTAAAAAGATCTGTGGTCACATGGACAGTGCTGGCAACAAGGCACGCATCTTCCCAGTGCCACCTCACGTGGCTAGGAGGTGAGCCCCACATATCTTGCTCAACCCATTTTTTTGTTTCTATAGTCCATATTATTTAGTACGGGTTCCATGTTGTTTGGAGGAGATGGTCGAGTGCTGAAAACATTTTAATAATATATATACAATCATTTTATTTCTTGTTTTTTATATGATATTATATGAATAACACATATCAATTATATAAAGAAAAAGATATATTAAATTTATATATAAATATAATAAACATTTAGTTTGCTTTTAGTATAAAAAAGGGAAGCGTTGCCACCTAATCCTTCATCTTTTTAAATAAAATTATAGAAAAGTTTAAAGAGATCCATGCCTATAGCAATAAAGTTTTATTTCTTATCATCAATCTTTCTTTTTACATAAATTTATACAAAAGTTTAAGGAGATCCCTGCCTATGCCTATAGTAGTAAAGTTGTATTTCTTATCATCAATCTTTCTATTTGTGCTTCTTAATACATTTCATATTACTCTTTGCTCCTCGACTTGTTAGATTTCATATTACTCTTTGTTACTAGACTTGTATACATGTTTATGAACTTCCCCAATCTCTATTGGATTTATAATACAAAATATATATAACAATTATTAAAATTTTATTCTCACATATTTATATTTTAATAAGTTTTAAGTTGTACTACTTTGATTCTTTTCAACATTCTATAATTCCATGCTTAAAAAAAGGTATAACCTAGTTACCATCTATGAGGTTAAAATATGTTAGGTTAAAGTTACTTATGTTTCACATCCATTAGGGATGTAGAATGCAAATCTTAAAAATAGAAGAAGAGAGCGATAGAGAAATCACATTCTAAAAATGATTCAAACTTATATCAAAGTCTATCTTAAATTGGGTAATTTAAATTGTTATAAAATTAATTGTTGCATAATAAATTAATAGCATTCAACTAAACCTTTCTATATAGGGTGGCAGAGAGGAAACATGGTAGTAGGCATGCCAGTTGACGTCCCCATGGCCCTCGACAAATTAATGTGGGGGCATTCCCCCACCCCAACACCAATGATAGGGCTAAGCGAAGATGCACGGATGGGAGCAAGGTCAACGAAACGCTTTAGTGGTGGCTGGAATGATAGAAAGCTCGATATTCTACACCTAATTTCTTCATGATGCTTTCCAAAATGGACATTAATCACCATGAGGGGTCGAGAATTCAACAACGTAATTCAGAGGGAAGCTGGAAAAATATGCGAGTTATGCCTTGAAAGTCTACATCTGTGTTTTAATTAGCAATGTTAAAATGGTTTTTCCTTGGTTGAGACAGTTATATTCTCCCTTAGGTTGGTGCTCTGTTTTAGTTTCTTGTCGATTCTCTTTGCTCTACTCTCGATAATCAAGTGCAGAGATTCTGCTTATAGAGGGTTTCATTAGTTTTTCCCCATTCTAATTCATATTGCATTAGTCGATATAGGATTCCCTATCGATACTTTGGCTCTATAGTGTGAAGAGGCTGGAGCTATTAGGAGTGTGCAGAGGAGAACTTATTCGGAGAACAAAATGGGGCAAGGTAAGAAGAGCCAGGATCAAGGAGGAAGTAGGGAAGCCTCTCAGACTTGTGCTCAGTAGGACATGAAGGAGGCTCATGTTATTTACATGGATCAAATTCTTGGAGGTTAAATATAGGTTCTTTTATGTAGAAATATGGGTTCAAGCAGAGAAGTATGTCGTTGACACAAACTAGGTAATTGAAGAAATGTAGCCTTGGGCCAAGGACACTGGAAACACAAGGATGCATGATATGAAATAATCCAAACCCCTCACTCTCTACTGGAAGGTTAAATATCCGATGGGGAAAGTGTTGGTTAAAGGATAGGAGGAGAGAAACGAAATTCTATTGTAAATGGACGAAATTCGAGTTAAGATCAAATAAGACATGGAGGCTCAAAACATGATTTACGGAGCCATGATAGGGACGGAATTTCCAATCTCGGGTTCACTTCTTGTTTATGATGTTGATCCTTCCTTTATTCTTAATTCCACTTATGAAAATGATGTGACTTATATTCATACTTCTAATGATGAACCTACAAAGTAGCGTTTGTTGTCTAGAATTTCAATTGTTGGTCATCAATTATCTCTTTATCTCTTGTATAGTTCAGTTTTAATAGTAACTTACAACCATAAAGATAGAAATGGTCAAGAGCATGAAAAACTTTTAGTTTTTGTTGTTAGACACATTAAGTCATTTAAAATTTCTAATGACAAACAATTTTTATATCTTTAATCTAAATTTTTATGAAGAAGACCAATTTCAATAATTATAGTTTTTTATTTAAAATAATACAGTTTCCACAACTTAAAAAACACATTAAAAATTAAACCAACCTACATTTATCTTTTTTTATTTTTTATTTTTAAACCACTAAACAAGTTATACTTCATCTTTTAAATCCTCAATAAGTGATTGATTAAGATGAGACCATGTCACTTAATTGATATAAAGTATAAGCACATAGTGCATTTGCATAAGTTTAGGGTTTCATCAAAGTATAAGCACATAGTGCATTTGCATAAGTTTAGGGTTTCATCAAATCACTCAATAGTAAGGAATGAAAGTTTTCTAAATATGTCTATGTTTTTCTCGTTTGAGGTTGTATTTTTAGAATTATTTTGGTTTACTATTTGTTTAACTTATTATAAAAAATTATGCACAAATAAGCTACTCACTGTAAGGAAAGATGTAATTCTTTTTTACATAAATTTTATATATAATGATGGCTATTGTCAACTTTGGTTTATAAAGCTTGGGAAAAAAAAGAAAATCATTTGATTTTCTTTAGAATTTTATTATATGTTCTAAAAATTAAAAAAAATCTTATATCATCATAATTATGATGAATTTAAGTTTAGGAATGTTAGTATTGTACCAAATATTTTGAAATTGCACTCTAATGTGAATGTATGTAGGGAATTTATGAGAAAGTAATTTTCATCTTCAATCATCTCAGTATTACAAAGACGACAAATTCTTTCATCTCATGATATTTTAAACATTGTCCACTCCATGTTTCACTGTAAAGCTCATGAGAATTTGTACTTGTTTTAGCAATCTTGATTTTCTTTTGTATAGTAAATAAAATATAGAAATACTTTTGATCATTTAGATCAAGTTTCATGACCTCCTTATAATATCTTCATTTTTTTGTCGTCCTCTTGGAATTCTTTGTTGCACCACAATTTTTTCTTAAACTTAGATGTAAAAATACTTTTAATATTATCGGCATTTTACAAAGTGACATATTCCTCAACTCCCCAATGATTTAGCAAAGACATTGTACCTTTGTGTCAACCTCGTTTAATCTATAGGTGGCTTTGACTAGATAATGAAGCAATATTAGGAAGCATCTTGTCTCCCATGTTACTTTTATTGTACATTAGGTACCTAGTCATAACCATCTCTCAATGGAGAAGAGGCTCACTTATATGTGGAGGATATGATAGGGTGTATTTCCTTTAATTTTAAGATTGTATGGTATTATTAAAATGTTTTTGGATTTTCTCTATCATTCTTCATGATTCTCTAGATATGTTGCAACTCCAAACTTCACATCCATATAGGATAATCGAGTGATGAAAGTCTCAATAAGAGTTTCCTCTTATCCCAAAGCAAAAGCTCTACTGATATACAATTGTTTTCAAGTATATAATAAGCTTAAGAACCTCCATTAATCATTTTCTCAATGATATAGTTCTAGTTAAACTTGTGAAGAAGATTGATTCAAAGAATTTGTATGAAATCACTTCCTCCAACTTCTTATTATCATACATGAAATTAGCATAAACAATCTTTTGGAGAATGTGTAATTCCTTCAATACTTAAGAGGGAGTTGAAACATGGCAATAATCAATAACAAAACAAAGAAACATAGATCTATCACAATTAACTAGCCTAAATCTATAATGTGACAAAAGATATCAAATCCCTCAAAATTCAAATCTTTTATTCTAAAAATTAAGATTCAACACATCAAAAAATACAATTCACCAAATTAATTAATACTCCATAAATAAAAACCTTTTATAAATATACTTTAAAAATCAATTATTTAAATTACAATTACTTACCATCCTAAATGCTATGACTATATACTATGTAAAACATGCAACAACAATATACACTTCTTATTTACATATCCAATATATTAAAAAAATCACATAAATAAATTTATAATTATTATCTGATTTACATATCCACTATATCAAAAAAATCACATAAATAAATTTATATTTTTTTTAATAATTTAATTGATCTTTTTTAATAATTCTGTAACTTTAATTAGTCTTATCAACCTAACAATATAAAGAAAAGCTTTGTGGCAAAACCTAATCTCCACATTCTTACTCTTGATCTTGGGAAAGACACGTAAGATATAACCACCGCAATTATATTCGAAATGGGGTTGGGTGGTATCACTGGTATGTACATATTACCATTACTGCAAAGTGGTGCCTCCTACTGGCACTGCTGTTGCTGGTGGCTCAGTGCAGTGGATAGAGTAAAATGCTTGAAAGTCTCTTCTGCTGGTGGCGCAGTGCAGTGCAGTGCACAGAGTAAAAGGCTTGAAAGTATCTGCACGGTGCTTTCATTATTCTCACGACCATTTTTCTTCTTTTCTTTCCTCCATTGAATGAAGTTGTTAAACCAATCAATGAACAACGATGGCTTACAGTTGTAGCAGGTTTCAGGTAGAGAGCTTTTTACAATTTCTGCCTCTGCTTGTACAACGTGGGACAAGACCCTGCATGTCCAACAGGGTTGGAATTTCATTTCATGCTCTAGGAGCAGGGTTGGAATTTCATTTTATGGGTACTATTTTTTTATGATTTTTTGAAAAAAATAATTCATTTTTTTAACTAGTATCTATAGAGTTTAAAAACTTTGAGATCATATATATTGCATTCATTCATAGTCTATTCTACATCTTGTGGGTAACAATCATACCTTATTAAAAACATTACCCTTCAATAATAATATTCTTATAAAAAATTCTGATTTCCTCTTAAAACTTAACATTATCTTTTTACTAAAGAACTTTTAATTTCCAATCAAAATATAACAACAAACTCATTTTTACATGCTTTATTGTAGATCGTGTACTCTCAAAATTGAGATCGTTGTGTGTAGAACTCAAAAGTAACATGTGTCGACATTATGCATCTAAAGTACAGTAAATGATAAATTTAGGGAACCAATAACATGCAACTTGATCCTTTCTAAAGGTCAGATAGAATGCAACATACCGAATTTGGCAAGATTAGTTCATGTCGTGTCTCTCATGTAATTGAAAGTGTGACCTTTTAGCTTAAAGGAATACTTCAACACTAGGAATTGAGTTAAAAGGCCGACTAAATATAATATGCCCTTTGTGAACGCGATCCATTAAAAAAACACATTGCAATTTTGAAATAAGATTGTATTATGAAGTTCTCTCTTTTCTTTGTCAAAATAATTTTAATAAGGTTGGTTTTCTTGGTATGTACTATTTTGGATTCCTCAACTTTTATTACAAGTGTGTTGGAGACATTTACCCACCATGCACACTTAATTTGGTCAATTTGGCCTTGTTAAACCACTATCCTAAGTTTTATTGACTTAATTGGCATCAGAGGAGCACTATATGACATCAACAAGAGCACACCCACGCCTACCTTCAGTCAAGGAGGCCGACTAAGCCTTCTTTTTCATTTGGGGAGGCTAATTGGAGCACTCCAGGAGTGATTTGAGTGTCATAAATGCACCTAATTGCTAACTAATTGTTACAATTAGTTAAGTTGAGTGGTGAAGATGCCTCCATTTATTATATTGATTATTTTATTAATATTTAATGAACTAGAGTCAACATGGGCGCCTCCAACCACCTCTGATGGCCTGTTTGACTTCAGTTAAGCTCATCGAGGTTCATTGGAGTTAATGATGCGCTACCACTTGTTGGTTGGCATGCAGTGACATGTGTCTGAGCTACTTTTAGTTAGACTTAGTGATTCATTGCACTCCAATTTCAGTTAGGACTCAGTTGAGTCAATCGGCACTTGATCAGTTGGTTAACTAGTGTGTTTACTATGGCTTACAGTCAGTTAAGCTACACCCACTCATTCAATTCGAATGACTTCCTTGGGAATTCAAATTGTCTTGGAATTCATGCATCTTGCATGATCATTGTATTATATTACTCATTCTTTATTGATTATACAGAGTTGCTACTCCTATTGCAGCACCATTTTGCCAATTTTATGCTTAATTGTCTGAATTCTTTGTGAGACCGTGTTTTCAGTTCTTAGACCACTATGACAAATTAATATGGTATCAAATATTGCGCCGGGACGAAGCTCAGATCTCTCAAAAAAAAGGTTTTTGACAGATCTTGCATGAAAAAATGAGCAAAAGCTCAAAATTCCAGCACTGCACCAGAAGCCAAGGCTTACCACTTAGTACCCCAAGTAAAGGAATTATTGATCAAGCTTGCTTGATCAACTATGTTGGGTGTGATGAAATCCTAAAATGTGCAAGATGTCCGACCTTACGGTTCCCCTTTTGTTGTGATTTGCAGGTTTTAACAGGTGAAAGCATTCGCTCCAGCAGTTTGAAATGGCTTCTTCAATAGAATTCTTGACTCCGTTTAATTTCCATTCATGGAAAGGAGACATGCAGATACAGCTACGTGACAGAGGACTCTGTAGGGTCACTATGGACACTGAAGAAGAGCCTGCTTCTATGACAGACAAAGCTAGATTCTTGAACAAGAAAGATGAAGCATTCAGATTCTTGTGCCTCTATGTTTCCTGGTATCTTCTTTTCCATCTCTCGGGATTGAAGACTCCAAAGAAAATTTGGGACAAATTGGAAACCCTGTATGGAAAACAAGATGATTTGAGAGTATACCGGCTTGAAAACGAGTTGATGTCTCTCCATCCTTCCAATTTTGAGACCTTAAATGATTTTTTCACAAAGTTTTGTCTTACTGTTGAAGCAATGTAAGGTGGAGAAGGAGGATGATCAGCTCATCACTTCCATACTCTCCAAACTTGGAGTTGATTATTCGGTGTTTGTCTCTACATTCTGTGTGAGGAAGCTCACAACCCTTGGATGGAAGATGCCTTCACTCAATGCCTTCATTGAGTCCCTAACAAGTGAACATGATAAGCTTGTCCAGATGGGGATCATCAGATCCTCCCGTGATCAAGCCCTCTATGTATCGGGCCCCAAAGATATGAAGGATAAAGGAAAGCAGCAGAAGAACCCAAAAACCAAATTTGAAGCTCCTAAGCCTAAAGTTGAAAACCAGCAGCATGAAGAGCCTTCCAGCTCGAAGAAGAACAAAAGCAAATGGCATCATGGGAAGGAAAAAGTCAAGTGTTCATACTGTGAGAAGGGCTTCCACCCTGAACATGCCTCTATGAAAAAGAAACTTGATGAAACTAATTCTCTTCTTGAGAAAAATCACATCAATCTTCTGGAAAGCTTTCGAAGGAGAGATTAGCAAGATCGGGAACCACAGCATGAAAGAGGTCATGCCCTCATGGAAAGCACTTCGAAGTCCAAAGCACTCTTGATAGATTCTGTAGCTTTGAACCACATGATGGATGAAAGAGACTCCTTCTAATATTTGGAGACCGGCAAATCCATTCCCATCCACATGGGAGATGACTCCACAATCATATCCAAAGGACAAGGTACTGTAGATCTTAAGCATGGCTATTTTTTCAATGTTATGTATGTACCATCTCTTGCATCAAACCTCCTAAGTGTTTATCAAATGACACATACTGGAATGCCCAAGAGAGTCTCCTTTATCTCGGATGTTGTCAATATCACAGAACTTGCATCCGAAAAACTTCTAGCAAAAGGCCTTTCAAACCATCACGCAAAATCCTACGAGTTCACCCATTTTGTGGAGGATGCAAAGCCCACCGCATTGCTGACTCATGGAAATAAAGTTAGTAGACTGTGGCATGAGAGGTTTGTCCATCTGAACTTCAAATAATTGCAGCAATTACAGAATAATTCTATGGTTGAAGGCCTCCCGGTCATCAAAGCTACCACTAGAATTTGCAAGGGCTGTGTAGTTGGAAAGCACCCTGAGCATAAGTTCGATCGGGGGAAAGCAAGCCGAGCATCATGCATCTTGGAACTGATACATTCTGATATCAGCGGTCCCATGCCTATCACATCCATGAATGGATCAAGGTACATTTTGAATTTCATTGATGACTTTTCCAGATACACATGGGTTTTTTTTATCAAAAAGAAGTTGGAAGTCTTGGAAAAATTCTGAATTGAAGGCCTTGATTGAGAATGCATATGGCCAAAAGATCAAGATCTTGAGATCTGATAATGGTGGAGAGTATGTCAATAATGATTTACTACATATATTTTCCCAAAGTGGTATTCAGATCCAGCATTCAGTCCCCTATACTCCCCAGCAGAATGGTGTAGCAGAGAGGAAGAATCGATCTCTCAAGGAGATGACCACCTATATGTTAGAATCAAAGAAGTTGGCTGCAAATTTATCGGCTGAAGCCATGCATGATGCAGCATATATTAAAAATAGAGTGCCACACTCATCCATGAAAGGGAATACCCCTTTTGAACCATACTTCGGACACAAGTCGGATGTGTCGAATCTGTGGGTGTTTGGGTCCATTGCATGGGCCCAAATTCCACTTGATAAAAGGAGGGCTTTGAAACCGCAAAGCATCGAATGTCTGTTTACTGGATATCCTGATAAATCAAAAGGTTTCAAGCTGCTGGATATCAAAACAAAATATATCATCATTGAAATGAGTGTCAAGTTCGATGAGCCTCTTCATGAGGTAGAACTAGTGAAGGAGAAAACTATTGAATTTCCTTCCTATTCTACTGAATATTTAGATGATGTAATTGGGGGTGATAACCTTGATTTGGATCCTCTGATTTTTGATATCAGTGTACAGCAAACATCAGATGCTGAATCAAAACCTAAAGTACAAAATCATCTCCCAACTTGAGCCCAACAGACATTCTCCTCCATGGGAGATAACATTGGAAATCTAAATGATCCAAGGAGAACTTGATCTGATTTCCAAAGAGCAGGTATTGCGCTCTCTTGTCCTGATTATTTGCTATCAAAATCTTATTATTTGATTATAAGTTCAGACCCTAAGTCTTACTACCATGCTCGGAGGAATCTGAGATGGCAAGTTGCTATGGATGAAGAGATGAATTCTCTTAAGAAAAACACTGCTTGGGAGCTAGTTTCTCTTTCTCTGGGGAGGAAATTTGTTCAAAGTAAGTGGGTGTTTCAGAATAAGGTTGCTTCTGATGGTAGCACCTGAAAATAAAAGGCAAGCTTAGCAGCAAAAGGTTTCTTCGAGGTCCAAGGTGTGGACTACCATGAGACTTTTGAACCGATTGCAAAAATGGACTCCATCCGCCTAGTTTTGGAAATTTCTGCATCTAAGCACTGGGAAGTGCATCATATGGATGTTAATTCTGCCTTTCTGCATGGATATTTTCATGAGGATATATACATGAAGCATCCTGAAGGATACATTTCTGATCCATCTTTGGTTTGCAAGATAAATAAGTCCCTATACGGGTTAAAACAGGCCCCAAGAGAGTGGTATTCCAAGATGGATTCCTTCCTTCTCTCGCAAAAATTTCAAAGGTGTAAATCAGATCCAAATGTGTATATACAGCAGTATGATGGTAATTTGATTATCATTGTTCTATATGTTGATGAATTACTGATTACATGTAGCACAGTTCCTTCTATTTCAGTCATCAAAACTGCTCTCCATAATGCATTTGAAATGAGCGATTTGGGGCTCTTGAAGCAATTTCTGGGGCTCGAAATTGAGAAAAATTTTGATGGGATAATGGTCACTTAATACAAATACATATCAAACCTATTATTCAAGTTTAACATGGCTGAATGTAAGGCTTCTCCATTCCCTTTCCTTTCAGGGATCATCCTTGAAGAAGAAAAAAGCACACCTCCCATGGAATGCACTATTTATCGACAGCTGATAGGTAGCTTGCTCTACTTAACTCATTCTCATCCTGATATCTATTATGGCATGAATGTTGTGTGAAGATAGATGCAGCAGCCTCATGATCTTCATTAGAAGGAAGCCAATAGGATCCTCCAGTATATTCAGGGAACTGGGACCTACGACATTCACTATGCTGCAGACTCCGAGCTAGAGCTGGTTGGTTACACATATTCCAATTGGGCAGGTGATTCTATTGATCAAAAGTCTACTTCTGGATATGTCTTCATGTTTGGTGGTGGCCCCATTTGTTGGTCTAGCAAAAAGCAGGCCACCATAAATTGTCTTCAGTAGAGGCCAAGTACCGAGGAGCAGTGAATGCTTGCATCCAAGCTGTTTGGTTGCAATGCATTCTTTCAGAGTTTGATCTTGGTAGTACTTTGTCCACTGTCCTCTTTTGTGACAATCAAAGTGCTATTAAGATATCCATAGATCCAGTTACCAGGAAGAGGACCAAGCATGTAGAGATACGCATGCACTATATTAGGGAATTAATGCATGACAGGACCATCATTCTGCAATACAGCCCGACTGATGAGTAGATTGCAGACATCTTCACCAAGATATTTTCAGAAAAAAAAAGTTCACTTACCTCCATTCACTATTGAGGGTGAGTTCATCAGGGTGATCAAACTACTTTCAGTGTTCATCTTGAGGGGGGGGTTTTCCCATTGTGTTTTCCCTCTTTTCCTCACTTAGATTTATTTTTAAGCATTGTTTGAGTTACATTAGTGTATAGGGTGACCTATGGCCTTAGTAGCTGAGGCCCTAGCATTTCATGCACTTTATGTTTCTACTTCTCCCGAGTATAGCTTAAGGGGGGGTGTTGGAGACATTTACCCACCATGCACACTTAATTTGGTCAATTTGGCCTTATTAAACCACTATCCTAAGTTTTATTGACTTAATTGGCATTAGAGGAGCATTGTATGACATCAACATGAGCACACCCATGCCTACCTTTAGTTAAGGAGGCCAACTAAGCCTTCTCCTTCATTTGGGGAGGCTAACTAGAGCACTCCGGGAGTGATCTTAGTGTCATAAATGCACCTAATTGCTAACTGATGGTTACAATCAGTTAGGCTGAGTGGTGAAGGCGCCTCCATTCAGTATATTGATTATTTTATTAATATTTAATGAACTGGAGTCAACAAGGGCACCTCCAATCACCTCTGATGGCTAGTTTGACTTCAGTTAATCTCATCGGGGTTCATTGGAGTTAATGATGCACTACTACCTGTTGGTTGGCATCCAGTGACATGTGTTTGAGCTACTTTTAGTTAGAATTAGTGATTCATTGCACTCCGAATTTAGTTAGGACTTAGTTGAGTCAATTGGCACTTGATCAGTTGGTTAACTAGTGTGTTTACTGTCGCTTACATTCAGTTAAGCTACACCCACTCATTCAATTTGAATGACCCCCTTAGGAATTCGAATTCTCTTGGAATTCATGCATCTTGCATGAGGGTGAATCCATGAAGACGGGTGTCTATTTTGGGGGGTCTTATGAGAAAATAAATTTGATTTTTTCATGTTTTTCAACTTTGGGTGAATGAAAGTGATATTTTTGTTTAGAATTTCACTTTTAAGTAAAAACAAAACTTTTAGAGAATTATGTTAGATTTCTATTCATAATTTTTTCAATTTTTTTTATTGAGATTTGATATATCGTTTTGGAAAATATTTGATAGTGTGTCCTTATGAAATAAAAAGACTAAAAAATAGTCATGTTTAGTTGTGCCCGTAAAATCATTATTAAACTTGTGTTTTGCAAAAAACAAATATGCTACGACAATCTACACACAATATAATATTGCAATAGCTATAAGTTTGTAACCAACGGATCTATATACTATTCATAATATTTTTTTGAATTTTATCAATGGGAAACCTGATTGGTTTTAAACATATTTTTGGTTGCGCCACGTTTCTCTCAATTGACTATAAAACTTAAAAATCTATGAATACCCTTTTGAAGTAGACACTCCAATTAACCGCACCATATTTGTTTCAATTTTTTTGGTGGTGTATTTTTAAAGTTATATATTTTTCATTTCACCGCATTTTGAAAGAGATGAAACTAAACTCGACACATGTTAAGAAACGAAAAAAATAAAAATATCGGATCTCACCTATACACAACAAAATCTATACCTACGGAAAGTAGATTTAATGACGAAACTAAAGGAATCAAGTTCGACAGTCGATTTGTAGTGTAACGCATCTATTTTACCTTTTGAAAATGGAGAAACCTGAAAACTGTGCAGGTTTCATGTCTCAGAGGTTATTCGGCCAAACAATGTTTTTTCGTTACGGAGACGTTACAAGCAAGGTTGTTCGGCCGAAAAACTAAGTGCGAAAAAAAAATTCGTTGGCCAAAAAAAAAATCATATAAGTAAAATGAAAAAGCCTCATTATTTTTGCACCTCTTTATTTCGTATAAGTAAAATGAGAGAGCCTCATTATTTTTGCACCTCTTCATTTCATATAAGAAAAATGAAAGAGCCTCATTATTTTCTCACCTCTTCATTTTGTATAAGTAAAAATATTTTTGAAAGGGTTTTCAGAGGAGATTTCTTTTGCCGAAGGAATTTTTTTACAAGGTATTTTTCTTCTTATTAATTTTCAAGCTGTACATTCAAAGAGTTTTTTCCCAAGGAACTTTTGCCAAAGATTTTGTGTTCTAAAGCATTTTTGAAAAGAAGTTATTTCTTTGCAAGAAGTTTTTTCATAGAGTTGTTTTCCAAGATATTTTTGCAAAGTAGGTTATTTCTTTGTAATGGGTTTTTTTCCAAAGAGATTTTTTTTCAAGGTATTTTTGCAAAGGAGTTATTTCTTTGCAGGGGGGTTTTTCAAAAAGTTTTTGTTCCAAGGTATTTTTGCAAAGTACGTTCTTTGCAATGGGTTTTTGCAAAGAGTTTTTTTGCAAATGAGTTTTTTTTTTTCCAAAATATTTATATAAGTTGTTTTTTCAAAGAAGGTTTTTTTTCAAAGAGTTTTTTTTTTCCAATTGTTTTACAAAGAAGATTTCTTTACAAGGTGTTCTTATTTTTTTCCAAGGGTTTTTCGAAAGGAGATTAAGCAATCATGGGCAATAAAAGAAACTGTGAAAAAAAAGTGATCATAAACATGATGACTATGCTAATAGGGAAAAACAAAAACTCAGAAATAAAGCCAAAAGAGAAAGGGTTGCAAAAATAGAAGAAAGAACTGAAGATATAAGAACAAATTTACATGACACTGTTGATGAAATGGAAATTGAAAATAGGGTACAAGAAGAACAAATGGAAGTTGAAGAGACCATTGTTGATGATGTAAATAGTGATTTACATATTATTGTTGATGAAGTCAATATTGATGATCAAAACCAAGATCCAGAAATTGGTCCTGGTATGTATATATCATGTATTTTCGAAATTCATTTTTTATAATGAATTGTATTTTTGGACATATGTTAAATTAAATTTAACAATAATGTATAGGTACTTTCACCATTGATGATAAAATGTTAGAAGACATTGATTGCGACAAATATGGAGAAAAATTACCCATACATGTTGCACGATATCGTGCTACAAAAATTTATAATGATATTCTCAAGGATTGTTCAATGGTAGGACAAGCGCAAATTTTGAGATGTTTATTGGTGTCCAAGAAGTTAGAAGGTGCTACGTCATTATTGGGTATTCACAAGGCGACAAAAGAGTCAAAACTGAAACATAGTGTGATAGAAGATATAGGTGATGCAATAAAAAAATTTGGAAAATCCAGAAAGAAAGATACTAGTGCTGCACATAGAGCAATTCGGATAGCAATTGTTTCAACTAGTACTAGACAAAAAAGTTTGACAACACAACTAGCACAAGCAATTGAAACCTCAAGAAAGACATTATACAAACATAGCAAATTCAAAATGCAAATAGATGAAAATGATGAACTTGCTTGCTGGGCAATTATTTGTAGACAACCTTACAAAGATAGAATGGGAGAAGGTGTTAAAGATATTGTACAGAGATATTGGTTGGAACATGCTCGAGTTTCACCAAATTCAAGGGATGTGATACGACAAAGAGTATCATGAAATGTATATGAAAGCCGTCCAAAACATATAATGGAAATGACACAAGTACAATTGTTCAATAAATTCAAGGAGGATCATCGTGGAATTAATATGTCGATCACTACATTTGTGCAACAAAAACCATGGTATGTTAGACCTATTACTATATGTGACACTTTTTGTTGTCATTATCATGTGCAATTTCAATTATATTACGACACGTTTCTTGAATTTGGTAAAATGTTTTGGACAAATTCACCACCTTTGCCCACAGTACGTGAATTCATATCTCAAACTCTATGTGAGAGAAATCACAATGAAGTATTTTATAAAAGAAATGTGTCAATGGAAAACATTGTCATGGTTGTGGAAATCTTGTTTTATTCCACAATAAATACCCTATCGATAATGATCATTCGCTTTCAAATGTAACCGTTGATTGGAGAATATATGAATACAACAATTATTCTACAAGTTCTAGTGATGCACATTCCAAAAGAATTGAATTGCGAGAAGATAAAATATGTGTGACAGATTTTCTCAAGAAATTTGAAAGTGAAATTTATAAATACACCAAGCATTCACATAGAGCACGATGGCAATACCTTCAATTCAAAAATTCCCGTGAAATTTTTCCAGCTGGAACAATTTTGTTTGTGGTTGATTTTGCAGAAAACTACACATTTGCTGCACAAAAAGAGATTCAAAGTGAATAATATCATTTTGACCAAGTTTCGATATTTGTCCATGTTCTATATAGACATTTTCAACTAGATGTTGATGGCATTGAAAGCACATGTGACAATCGAGATGTGATTAAAGAATATCACTTTTATATCAGCGATGATCGTACACATGATACACATTTTGTTCAACATTGTATTGAATTTTTTTTCTATGATTCACTAAAAAGGTGTAAAGTTAAATTCAATGAACATTGGATATGGTTGGATGGATGTGCGGGACAATTTAAATCTTTACGATTGTTTTTTTGGTTATGTTGATTTCATAAAGCAATGAAAATTAAACATTGCTGAAATTTCTTTGAAACTAGACATGGAAAAGGTGAACATGATGGTGCAGGAGCATGCATAAAAAGAGCACTTTGAAGATGGAAAATGAACCATTCTTCTAGACGATTCCATTCAGATGCAGAGGTTGTCCAATGGTGCAAATCAAATCTAAGCCATGATTGTAGTCAACAATCAAGAGATGTGCGTAGGTATGTACATTATTTTTTTAATTTATATTAATTGTCAATTTTAAAAAATGTGTGTACTAACATTGAAGTATTTGTACACTAACATTAAAAGTTGTCATTTGTGATTTATCATTTATTGTGTAGGTTTTTTTTGGCTTGTTAGGGTCCAATATATAGATATATCAATACCATACGAGGCTAGCACCATACATGGGACTAGAGAACTTCACTCTATTCAAACAAAATCCTTCCAAAACGTGTTTGCATTTGACAGTAGAAAGAAATCATGTTTTTGTCATATTTGCAGTGAAAATGTTGAATCTATAGAAGTTTGTGAAAACATAATGAACAAATACGTAAAAAATTGGAAACACATAGAGATTAATCCAAAAGGGAAAATGCCACTAGAAAGCAAAGAAGAATTAGAATTAGAAGAAATAAAAATATCATCTGATGGCTATAGAATTTCAGATCTTGTTAGAGAAGGTAATGATGTTGTTGATTGTTCAATGTTGTCCATCACCTTATGTTTATATAGTCAATTTAATTCACTTAAAAACTCCAACGCCAATTGTAATTTGTACAGGAGATGTTTTGTTGTGATTGCACCTTTAGACAACAACGAAAATGTAAAATATTATTTGATGCGATGCACTGAAGGAAAAATGAAGTTATTGGAGGACTACAATGACAACGAATTTACATACGAGAGAGGATCCATCATTTTAAAAGGCTATTTTTTGCAGCAGACCTGTATGACTGAAAATTATGTCTACTTTCAGGGTCATGAACCTAATGTTATATGTTGTCAATATAGTCATTTAGTATGTGCATCTCGAATAAAATTGGTACAATTTCCATCGAAAAAAAACTTAAAAAATAAAAAATGGAAACTGTCAAAATATGACCATGAACAGATAACTAAGGACGGCATTCCATTGCGATGTCTTTAACTATATAATTTCTTGTTTTATGTTAATATTGACTATCATGCTCAAAGATGGATTGATGTTTTAGAATGCAAAATAATTGTGTACTTAGTCATTTAGTATGTTACCTTATTAAAAGTCATTTTAATGTTACCTTAGAAGTCATTGAACTTTAATTTATTAAAATTCAGAATCAAGTTGCTAATATTACCTTAGTAATAAAAAAATATTAGAATTCAAAATTAAGTTGCTAATGTTACCTTAGAAAATTTATGGATTGAGTTATAATTTATTAGAATTCAGAATCAAGTTGCTAATTTTACTTCAGTAATAAAAAATATTCCTATCAAAACTTCCTAACATTACTAACATTTCCTAACATTCATTTCTAACATTCCCCACATTGATTTCTAACATTCCCCACATTGATTCTTAACATTAGATTGCATCTATCAAAACTTCCTAACATTCCTAAAATTCTCAACTTTTCAACACTAAAAATATGTTACATATACAAACATACATAAATTTACTAATACATACATTCATATATTTGCACCTGTCTAAACTTCCTAACTTTTTCCTAACATTCATTCTTAACATTCATTCCTAACATTCATATATTTTCACATATCAAAACTTCTTAACATTCCTAACATTTACATATATATGTATATAATCCAGAAAACAATATTTAAGATCAATGTATGTATGTATATAATCCAAATAAACAATCATGAACATGTGAGTTCAATGTACATATATATAATAATAAAAAACAGCCATGAACATGTGAGTTCAATGTACATGTATATAATCCAAAAAAAACAATCATGAAAATGTGTATAATCCAAAAATTAAGCTCCTCGATGTCCGAATCAAAGAAGTCCACCACTATCCTCCACTAGAGTCTTCCCTTGGACTCATAACAATCTGCAACATGTATAAAAACAAATTATGAATATCATAAATTATTTAAACAATTTAAACAATTTTAAACTAAAATAAAAAAAATTAAAACATTAAACTAATATATAGAAGAACAATACAATTATTAACAAAATTACCTCAAATTCTCTATCATTCAATGGAGTCTTCCCTTTGCCTCTAAAAGGTGGGGGAGACCCAAGCTACAACATGTATAAAAACAGTTTATAAATCTTACAAACTATTTAAACTATTTTAAACTAAATTCAAAAAAAAAATATTAAACTTACAATTCCACCACTATCCTCCAATGGAGTCTTCCCTTTGCCTCAAAAGATTGAAGAGACCCAAGCTTCAACATATATAAAAGCAATTTACAAATGTAAAAAATGATTTAAACTATTTAAACTTATATATCAGAGAACGATTTGGGTAATAGTACATACCTTGAATAAGAAACAAGTAAAAACATTACTACTTCTGCGTCCTCTAAATTTTATGTGTAGATGTGTAGATATCAATCGTGGAGTAATTGGAGTTATAGATTTAATCAATCATATCTATAACTCCAAATACTCTATGACCCATATCTACAAATAAAGATAAATGACCCTTCTTTATATCAATGACACTGCGACCATAGATGATAAGGGGGAATCATCTCCACCACTATCGCCACGTTGATGATCAGATGAATGTGAACCATACAATAAGCGTGAATTCCGAGGTGAAGTCGATAATATTTGATTTTCATTTCGAACACCAACTCCCGAAGAATGTGATGACCTCCTACGCTTCTGTCTCAAAGGATGCTCTCTTCCCATTGGATATGATATCTACAAGTTTACACAAATATCAATTTCTACATGTTAATTAATAAACTTCAAAGACCTAGCTACTATAAAAACTAAGATTTCAATAAGGATCTAGATATCCCTAATATTATCTAATAGTTCTTTAAATGATTATAGCTAATTTATTATCTATTTCTATTTGATATAACATCTACAAGATTACACAAATTAACTCATATCATAATCAAATTCTACATGTCAATTCCTCATCTTCAAAGACCTAGCCACTAAAAAACTAAGTTTTTAATAAAGACCTATATGTCCTTAATATTATCTAATATATCAACTCATAACATATTCAAATTTTGCATGTTAATGCCTCAACTTCAGAGAGCTAGTTACTATAAAAAATAAGTTTTTATTACCTAGATGTCCCTCATATTATCTAATAGTTCTTAAAATGAAATTAGCTACACTATTGTTGGATGTATGAGAAATTAATGTAGCAATCTTTTTGTTTTTTATGTGTTATAGATTTTTAAAACTACATTTTTAATAAAAACCTAGATGTCTCTAATATTATCTAATAGTTCTTAAAATGAAAATAGCTACACTATTGTTGGATGTATGAGAAATTAATGTAGCAGTCTCTGTGTTTTTGATGTATTTTAGATTTTTAAAATTAATGGAACCAATATCATCAAATATGAAATTAAAGCTACATTTCTTTATATCAACTACAAATATTTTCGTTATTCCATAAAATCATAAAAATATCCCTTATGCTAAGTAAACTGATTAGAGTCAGAGTTGATGAACTCTGCATGGACAAAGTTCATCAACTCTGTCCATGTGGACAGAGTTAAGTTCATCACTCGATGTGGAAAGAGTTCATCAACTCTGTCCATGGACAGAGTATTCATTCATGAACTCTGTCCATGGACAGAGTTGATGAACGAATATCTTCCTTATAATACCTATGACCTTAGATCAAAATTAAAAAAATGCACGATATCCCTCTGTCCACATGGACAGAGTTCATCAACTCTGTCCATGTGGACGGAGTTAAGTTCATCACTCCATGTGGACGGAGTTAAGTTCATCACTCCATGTGGACAGAGTTCATGAACTCAGTCCATGGACAAAGTATTCATTCATGAACTCAGTCCATGGACAGAGTTAATGAAGGAATATCTTCCTTATAATACCTATGAACTTAGATCAAAATTAAAAAAATGCATGATATCCTAATATAATAGTAAGTAAAAACTATAACTAATAAGCATTATACAAGTTATATGTTTCTTTTATGATTTAGACTAAAAATACATAAGATCAAACAGATTGGTAATCAGAAATTTTGATGTTTTATGTGTAATAATGTTTTTTTTATGATTTATATTAAACCTACTAAAATATGTTTTGCTAAGTAAATTTATCAGGGAAAGAGTTGATGAACTCTACATGAACTATGTTTTGCTAAGTATAATATGTTTTTTGTCTATTTGGACAGAGTTGATGAACTCTATCCATTTGGACAGAGTTCATCAACTCTGTCCAAATGGACAGAGTTCATCAATACTATGACGAAAAACGAATATAAGCCATTGACTACAACATGATATAAATCACATATTCAATGTTTCGGATTATAAAAACAATTGCATAAACATTTACCTCATAAGGGGTAGCACAACAAGACCATACCACGAACAGACCCTCCAAGAAAAGACCATGAACACCTCCATGAACAGACCTCCATGCCGAATAGGACTCCACGCTGAACAGACCATCACGAAGCGACCTCCACACTGAGAGGAAACCAGACAAGTAGTGGGGTGCCAGGATGGCGGATGTACACGTCAGGACACAGGGTGACGCGGATGGGGATGACGAGAAACGACCAACAAATCGGGTGGCGGGAGAAACACGACATGATGAGGACAAATGACTGCAAAAGAAAACAATGAAAATGAGGCCGCAGCTGACCTTTTATGCATAATAATTATTCGGCTGAATACGTATTGAAATGCCCGTAAAAATTACCGGCCGACTATGCGTTCCGTCAAATTAAACGGTTCACCGTTAAAGGTTATTCGACCGAATAAAGGATTTGTTATTCGGTCGAATAACGTCCGCTATGTTGTTTGGGCACCCAATTCTCATGGAAGTGTTACCCAACTTTCCGTTTTCACCCATGATCATTGTATTGTATTACTCATTCTTTATTGATTATCTGAGAGCTGCTACTCCTATTGCAGCACCATTTTGCCAATTTTATGCTTAATTTTATGAATTCTTTGTGAGACTGTGTTTTCAATTCCTAGACCACTGTGACAAATTAATAAAGTGAATTTACACACATGGAAAGCCCATGTTGTACCAAACCTTTTAGGGGAAAAGAGTTGTCTATGTATTATCCATGATGTAATGTGATGAGAATTTGATAAAATAAACTTCTTGTATTTTTATCCATTCATAAGTGAACACATTTAGTTTTCTAATATAGGTAATCAATTTTATTATATTTTTACAAAATTGAAATAATGCAAACTTATATAATTTGACATAGTAATTTTAATATATAATTTCCCCATAACTCATTTGCCTATGGTAACAATTATTTTTGAGGTACAGTAATTTTGGAAGGACATGTTAATTGTAACTTAGAAGTATTGAAGTTGTACAACATGGGATTGAGAGGAAGAGCAACTGTTAACTCAACTGAATATCAAAAAAACAAAAACAATTTCATGCTTAAGAGAAAAAAAAAACATAATAGTCTCATCAAATTTATTTTTAGATTATTATCAAAGTTATAAAAAAAAATGATAAGAACATCTTACCATATTTTGTAGCCCCAAGTGCTTGGCAACCAAAGGAGAGCACCTTCATACTTTGTAGAGAAATGGATGCTTCTAAGGTCCATAACTTAAAATCTTGTCTTGGTAAATTTCACGGCTAATAAATTCCACAACCAATGGTTGATTTAGGAGGTGGTGGTGGGTGGCTGTGTCAATTCCTTTATTAACCACCACCTATGCCTGGCCACTTATCTAAGAGTATAATTATATTAACCAACCCATTAAAAAAAATATGATGATTTAAAAAATTTATTAAATGTAAAAAATACATGCTAAAGAATTATTTTCCATTTCTTTGATACGAGACCCAAATTTTTTAATGCTCGTTATCCATGATGATAAACTTATTTCACAACACACAATTTTTGTATGTTTTATAGTAGTTGCAAAACGTCATGACATGGCCTAGCACCGTATTTCCCTATGTCACTTCTCTCTCATAGGTTTGCAATAAATTTATCTCGAACAAAGGTCAATCCATGAAAATGAGTAACACTCTTTGGCAAAAAATGATGGTGAAAATTTGTTTTTTGACTCATTTATTAAATCAAAGCCCTCAAAACTCTTATATGCCTTGTGAATTTCAACATGCAACTGAAAACAAATTGTAGGGAATTATGTTTTATTTCCATATATATATATATATATATATATATATATATATATATATATATTAAAGAAGCCCCATGGGATGGCTCAGTTGGTTGGAGCCTCTAAGACCAAGTCATCACGAGGTTGAGGTCGAGGGTTCAATTCTCTAGGTCCTCCAGGGTTAGGAACCCAAGTTTGGTGTTGAGGATAGGCTCTGATATGGCCTAACGTGACGCTCCTTCAAGTGGGCCCCTTATTTTCAATCAACACAAAACAAGTTTTATTTTTAAGTAAGAATGAAGTTTATCATGAAATGAAAACTGAGTAAATTTCTTTTGTGAATGTGTGAGAGTTTTTATTATGAACTTTCATTAAGGGAGAGACCTCAAACAATGAGGAAAATCTAAGTGGAGGCAATATCATGGTTTTGTTACTTGCTACATTTGGGCAACTTAAAGAGAAGTTCAACCTTGCTAAAGAGAAGAACCTTGTATTGACTATCATATTATTTGTTTAGAGAGAATTGAAACATGTCGATTTCAAGTAAAGGGGAGACCTCAAACAATGAGGAAAATCCAAGTGGGGAAAGGTGGTGGTTTAGTTATCTCATTTAGTTGGGGAGCTTAAAGAGAATTTCAATATTTTATTCACTATTACATGAGATTATAAGAGAGCATTGAGACAACTTTAAAATAATTCCTAGCTAAAAAATGGGGACATACATGTGGGTTTTGTCAATGATCAATGTTGAAAATAAACTTCCAAGGATTGTTGTATTTTGAGTAGAACTTAGTGATAACATTAAAAAAATAGTTGGCTTTAAGTGTATGCTTGACATCTAGTTTTCCCACGAGGACTTCACTTAGTGAACATCTCGCATAGCACGTGCGATCATGGGATATTAAAGAATACCCTTAATTTCGAGAGATATTGACCCAAACACTTTTTGTTAAAACCCCCTCCCAATACTTAAAACCTCCTCCCCACCCCTTTTTATACCTCAATCCTTATAAACCACCTTACCCACCCCCACCTTAAACCCCTCATCCCCCCAATACCTGTAATATATTGGTTCGATTTTTGATAATTTTAAAACCCACAATATGAACTAACGTGATAGGATATTGGTCAACAAGTGAAGCCCCCGTGAGTTTTCCATGGGGTAAACATTATTTCAAAACTTGGTAGCAAAACAAAGAGAACATGTGAGAATATGTTAACAATTCATTCTCAAAAACCAATGAATTTTGACTAACTACCTCAAGAGGATTCAAGAAGATGAATGAGATATTTTGTTCAAAGATAAACAACAAGGACAATAAATAAACCAAGTATGGGATATGTAAATATCCTTAACTTAAATTAATTTTCAAGACAAGTTAATTGAGGGTAGGATAGAAAAATTGACAACTCATATTATTTAGGAGCAACATGGTAGGTATTTTTTTTTTGTTGTTCCACCTCTTTGTTATTCTTTCCTCTATTTTCTAATTATTTATTTCTTACAAACTTTTAAAAATCAATTACTTGTTTATTTTGTTCATAAATATGAACATTGCTATTATTTATGTGTAATTTTCAAATCTTCCTCCTTAAAATGTATCATTTTTCTTTAATACAAATTTTTTGGATCCCTCTCCTATGCAATTGCTTTGAGAGGAAAGCTATTCAATATGATTAATTGTATCTATTGCTTATTGCTTTGTTATGGTGTCACTTTTGACTTGTTTTCTTTCTCCAACAAGTGTCAGTGTTGGTAAGTTGTATCCCATCTTATATGTATTTGTCTCTATTTTCAAAGCATAGGATAAACAAAAAAAACATGGGTAGTTGTTACCATAATTGCTATGTTTTGATTGGAAGTTAAATTTTTTAATAAAAATTTCATTAGTGAAAGGTAGTTTATTTAATAATACTTAATTGTTGAAGGACAATCTTTTAAACAAAACATTTTTTAACTGAAAGATAAAAATTCAAAACGTAAAAGAAAATTAGTTTGAAGGGTAAAGATGAGATAATACACCAACACTGATGTTGATCATTGCTTTGTAACATCTAAGCTATTGCTTTGTCTGAGAATATTGCAAGCAACAAAATAAAATTCAAATAGAAACCACTAATAAGCTCAAACCAATTGTTCGTTATAAATTAATTCATCTAAATGTTTATTGTATTTGTATTTGATGAATAATATGCCATAATGGTGAACATTATGCCATCAAATTGAACCACTAATATCATTAAACTATTCAAATTTAAATCATGCAATCAAAGTACAATTATGACTATAAAACCCACAAACGTATCAAAGCTCAATTATATTATTCCCCATTGACCAAAATATGTATGCTCTTACACCATAGTATTTTATGGTGTATAGCTCCTTTACTTCATCTTTAACACTGCATTTTATTCAATCTTGTAACTCATTTCTTTTCCTTGACCAAATAAGCTTAACCAACCTACATCTATTATAACTAGATTAGTCTCATTGTTTAAAGTATGTTCATAACTTTGTTTTAGATTACAATATGTTAAATGCACAACTTTAAGTTTACTTAGCCATGTTATCTAATAGTAAACACAACGCGACCTTTAAAACATCCCATCAATGCTTAGCCAATATTATAATAGTTAGCCAACACAAATGCGAAATATAACAATATTTATCCAACTGAAGAGAACACAAGGCATGTGCAAACGACACCTAAGGTAGATGCCTTAAACTTTCTTTGATGAAGTATGTTACAATGTACAATAAAGGAGTTAGGTCATTTGTTTGCAATGCTTTTTACATCCTGCAATTAAAAAGGTACAATTACACAGAACTATCAATTCAACCCCTAAAACAACCATAGGCATGCCTTTTGCAAGTCATGTTCATTTCTCTTTTACAACTAGACGATGCAAATTCACCCTTCTGTGCCAACCTCAATACTTAGTACAAATCATAGAGAACTTTACACTTGAATGAATAAATGTCTTAGCAAAATAAAACATCCTCTACATATATGAGTCTTTTTAAGCTTTTGCAAATCCTTTGTTTCTAAGGTGAACCCAAATGCCCATATCCAACTTTATTTGGTATCTTTTCTATGTTCTACGAACTCTTGCAAGTTCCTTGCTTCTAAGGTGAACCCAAATACCCACATCCAATTTTGTTTCCTTTAGTATCTTTTCTCTATCCTTCATACATGTCTAAAAATATGATCATACATGTCTAAAAGTATGCCCATCACAAGTATGCTCGATAGTGCCATGTGTCCACAAGCATGCTCATGACATCATCACATGATGTGTCCATCATTCTTTATGTCCACAAATCTACCTATAGCAAGTGTGTTCACCGCAAGAATGCCCAAGGAGCGTGCTAGGTTAGGTTAAGTCCAATAAAGATAATGTTCAAGTGACCAGGGGAATGCTCATGCTCATCTCATTGGGTTTGCACGTCTTCCCAATCATATAAAGGCACCATGATCAATTCACCACTTCAATTATTTATCCAACGGACTACATTTGACATTGTGATCTTCTTCGACGACCCTGTGTGCCCACTCAACACCGCACCTACCATTGCTCGACTGATTACAAATAGAGGTTTGGTGGATCTATTAGTAAAAAAATGTAATTGACTTACGTTACTTGGTAAGCTGTTCTGGATTTTTACATAGTTGTTGTACATGAGATCATGGGACTTCCTAACATCCCATGCCTTTATGTATACTCTTGCCTTGTTAAAGATAGTCTTACCTTCGAGGTGAAGACATTATGAATTACATTTAAGTAGTAAAGTACATTATTTATATATACTTTTATTCTTTGATCTTATAGGCATTGAAGAAAGCTAGAAATTATAAATATTTTCTTTGATCTTATAGGCATTGAAGAAAGCTAGAAATTATAAATATTTTCAATTGAATTGAATTTGATTATTTTTATGGCTTTGCTTTGGTGTATTTCTTATTTATTTTTTATATTAAGATTGATCTCCATAATAATATATATAAGGTGTTTTGTTTTGTTTTAAATACAGTTTTTTGAAATAAAAAAATCAGTATTTATATATCATGTCACTTAGTAAGATTTGAACTCAGTAAAATGAAAAACAATATTTCTAACCATCCAATCTCCTTCATATAAATTTGTTTTTCAATATAGATAAGAAATAAAAAATGTTATTTTTTTTTAATAATGACTTGAGAAATAAGAAATGTGATTTTTTTTTTAAGTTTCTAAGTTTCTACCAAATTTACAAGAAACCATATATAAAATAAAATAATTAAAAATACATGAGAAGGAAGAAACATAGAGAAGTAAAGAAACATTAACTCAAACCAAATGACTTAGCTAATCCTTTATATGAACCTCTTAGCCGATGGAAATGGCAATAAAGTCAATTTTACCATCCATGTCATTGATTATATAAGATAGACTTGCAAACTTTTAAAAGTTATAGTTACTATATTTGTGGCTATATGTATAAAGTAAGTTTTCAGTTTTTGTCAATTATGATTAAAATTGATTGGAATATTATATATTTACAAGATATTCTATGCTAGGATATTTGTAAAGGTGTATAAATAATCAAATTTAAATTATTATAAAGTAAAAATCAAGATAATTTTTATCTAAATGTAATATAAAAACTTAGTAAAATATATACATTTATTTATTTTTATTTAATATATAAAATGTCAAAATAGATTTACATGTGTTGTTATGGGTTAACAACAGACTTGGCCATCATGAATGCATGTTTCCAATTTTAGAGAGTAAAAGTTTCCAATAAGTTCTCAACCATCTAAAATGGTTCCCGCCAAAGTAGGAATTTCAAATGAGGGACACCCATCAAAATCTTTGTTAATAATCAAAATCTAAAACACTTTTTACATTCTACGCTAGATTTTGACAGTTTCCATCACTGAAACTTCCCACTGTTTCCTACACGTTTCCAAGTTCCTTGGAACATCGAAACCTTACTCCAACTTTAATTAAATAACAGAAGTGGAGATTGGATTGAGCGAGATCCATGGGGCTCACCTCCTTGTCTTCCATTGGGTTCAGCGTACCCACCGTCCTTCCCTGCATTCATCTCCACTGTCTGGCTGCCCACTCAGACAGAGATTGATAATACGACGGCTACCCTAAATATTGAAAAAGCAAATTGAATTGAATGGTGAGACCCGCAGACTTTGATGAGGATGGGACTCTGCAAGTCGAGGAAGTGCATTGTATTCTGTCACGCACTTCACCGACCCAACAGCGAAGCGGAGAGATTTCAGTGATATGATTAGATGCGTGGGATTGGAGACCATAACGTTGACGACAACTATGTTTGGGTTGGGTGATGTGGGGAAGCCCAGCATTTATTTCTCCTGTCAATGCTCCTCAGTCCTTACTCCTCACATTCTTGTAACTTGTAATTCAGTTCACACACAGTACCATCGCGTTCCAACGTCCGTGACAGGGGACTTGGAAGTTGGTGGGGGGCATCATGCATGGGACCTAACAACCGATACTTTTCGGTGGTCAGCGGTTACATAACTGTACTTTCCACGTGGACTTAGGTATAGGTATTCGGTACGTCCTTGTCTGATTCTAATCTAGACTGCCATAGACTGTCACTAGCCGTTGGACGAGAGATCCAACGGTGCTTCTCATCTAGAGCATAGCCAGCCTGTTTGGTGCATAAATGTTTTGAAATAGACTGTCACTAGTAATTGGATCAGTGCTCCCGCACAGATTCAAGTAGAAATCTTGAATGGAAAATTGAAGGACATTTGAGGTTACCAAGTAGAAATCTTAAAAATTGGAAGCTAACTTGTCTTCGTTCCTCACATCCATAAATTCTTCAATCTAGCAATTAAACAAGGCTTCCCTAAACCTTGGATTCAAAGTCTTATTGTTCCCATTTTAAAAGCATGGATAAAAATAACCCCTCTAATTATAGGGCCATTATAATTAGCTCTCTCTTAGCCAAGTTATATGGTATTATTTTGGAAAATAATCAGCTTATTGATAGAAAATCAAGGTTAAAAGGATAAAGGCCAAGCCGGTTTTAGGAGGTACCACTCCACCATAGATCACCTCATTACTCTTAGAATCATTGTGGAGGAATGTTGTAATGATAAATTCAATCTCCTTTACTACTTTGTGGACTTTAGGAAAGCTTTTGATACAATGCCTATAAATAACTCATGGAAAAGATTAGAAGAGATAAAGGTTTCTTTCGATTTAAGAGCCATTACAATAAGGTTGTATGAAAATGTCATTGCCAAGTTTAAAAACATGGAGGGTTGGTCGAAAGATATTAATTGTAATATAGGAGTTAAGCAAGGTTATCCCTTCACCTATACCCTTTTTGGCATATACATCAACACGTTAGAAGCTTGTTTACTAGAGGTAGGTTGCACTAGAATGGCATTGGCAGGAATAGTCATCATCCTTCTTCTTTATGATAGTGATGTTTTTCTTCTAGTAAGGTGTCCCTTTGATCTTGATAGACAATTAAGTATTTTCAAGGATTTCTTCTCTAGTATGGGTATGATTGTTAAAACTAACCAAATCAAAGTCATGATAATTAAATCCAATAAGGTCCCTTATCGTAAATTTTTGTATGACAATAGCGACTTGGAGAAAATATATTAATACAATATCTTAGGATTGACATCTATCACAAGCTCAACTAGAACTACAACATTGACAAAATGATTAATGGAGGGTGGAAAGCTTATTTTGGTCTTAAAAACAATTGTAAATGCACAAATCTTGTGATGTGGGTTAAAAAGAAACTCCTCTTTGAGACTCTCGTCACTCTCATTCTCCTGTATGGGTGTAGAGTTTTGGGTTGCAGCATCTCTAGAGAATCTTGGAGAAAGATTGAGCGAATCCAAAAGTGTTTAGTTATACTATTAAAATTAAAAGTAATACAACGTACCTTATTCTCCTCATAAAAGTGGGTATTTCCCCATCGAAAGCATAGCTATGACTAGGTACCTATTGTACAAGAAAAATATTAATAACATGGGAGACCAAAGACTGGCTAAAACATTGGGGGATTGATGAAAATGTCACTTTAAAAAATATAGATAATATTAAATTTTATTGTATCAAAGTTTAAAGATAAGTTGTGGTGTGATAAGAATTCAAATATTAAAAGAAAATTAAGATATTATAAGGAGGTCACTAACCTTAATTTAGAAGATCAAAAGTATTTCTATTTTTTAACTAGTGTAAAGAAGAGAATCAACATAGCTAAAATAATAATGAACTCTTATGAACAACAAAGTCAAATGGGGTGTTGGACAATTCTTTAAACCCTGTGTGCTAAAAGGATTTGTCATCTTTGTGAGACTATGAGTGTTAAGGATGAACACTCTCTTAGATTGCCCTACATATACCCACATTAGATCTCAATTTCAATTTTTTTTATTATAATAGAGACACCTAACCTTTTAACTTTTTGAAATTATGGTCATTTAAGAACGCTCATGTTCAAGCTTATAGAGCACATAAATAAAGCTCTAAAGCAAAGCAAGTAGTTACAACATTTTATTTATTTATTCTTAAGGTTTATTAAATCTCATTAAACATTAACCATCACCAACATCATCATAGAAATATAAAAAAATATACTACATTTATATTTTAATAAAAATACTAAAATATAAAAATATTACTACATCTTAATTTACTCTTTAATTAAAATCACTAATTAAAAACTCCATAGATTCGCTTATACTATACCATGTTATCTCTATTATACACATTTACAACTTTGTCAACGGATACTTACAACAATAACAACTTACTAGGAGTGGTTGTTAATTATTCCATGGCATTTTATGATGATGCAGGGAAGCGGAATGGAGTCTGCTCTAGCGCTTTCTCTGTATGTAGGGTGGTCTCGGCCATGGCGGCCTTACCATTGACCTTCACGCCACCTTTTGGCCTGGGCTCTCTCTCCCGATCCTCTTGTTTATTTTCCTTTTCCTCGTCTTGGTAACTATCCTCTTCCGTGCTCTGTCGTACATGTGCTCTTGCGTCTTGGGGTTTCCCTTGGCTTCTGCTTCCCCACAGTTGGCGGCATCTTGGAGTTCCTCCCCTTACCAGGGGGACTAGTACCAACCAAGACAAAAAGTGGGAAGGATTTTGTTTCGTCTTGTCGCCTTTGTGTTTGTGGGTTCTGCTTCTTTGGGTCCGTCAACCTGCATGGGTTTTTTACGTTGTGTTTGAACTTGATTTCTTTCGCCTGTGCACTTGTGATGGGTTGACTTTTGCTATTCTCTTTGTTTCATCTGGACATCTAGGGTTTTGTCTTTTTTCTCGGGTTCCTATCGGTCTTGCGTTACCCGCACCCTTTTCTCGGTAACCTGGGTTTCGGACCTCCTTTGTTGTCTGGTGGGGTTTACCATTCTCTAGGGATTTGACTTTGGTTGATTTGTCGAGCACGGTATCTGGTCCTTTTAGTGGTTTCTCAACTAGCTCATCTCCAGTTTAGGGTTTCTGAGATTATGTGGGGTTTTTCAACTGTATGCTCTGCTCTGGGGTACTGAATTTAGCTGGGTTGCTGAGCACAGTATCTGGTCCTTTTTGTGGTTTCTGGCCTGGCTCTTTCCCGACTCTGGGTTACCAGGATAAACATCAAGTCGTCTGAGTGTTTCCTTATTGTTGAGTTGGTCAGTCATGCTGGACACGTATAGGGTTGACTTTGCTGGTCCTTCTCATGGATGACAAAGGTGCATGCTCCCTCTTTCGTCGTAGGCAACATGCTAAGAATATAAAAACCCACGATGGAAGGTTTAGTTTCATCCTTGGCCATGATATCTATATGGATCAGGTGTCCTCTCTTTGCTCATGTGCTCTGGTCGGGCGTTTAGAGTACTGTATATTGGGGAAAAAGGCCTGGATAGATTGGGCATCTGATGTCTAGAAGCCGCTCCTAACGTATATCCCAACCATCATCCTTCTGTCTAATGGCTGGATTGTCTTCGTCTTCTTGGATGTTGAACATGCTTCGCTCATTCTGGACAATATTTGGCGTATTGGCTCGAGGTCTCTGGTTCTGGGTCGCTGGCATTCACAATTTTACTCGCTTAGAGAATGGGTAACGAAGCGGCATCTTTGGGTATTGTTTCCTTGTCTACCCTTCCCACTATGGAACTTGAATGTCTTGGAAGGTATTGCCAATACTTTTGGCAGATTTGTGGTGGTTGATGAAGACTTCCACCTTTCTTTCAATAAAAGAATGGCCCGGGTCTTGGTTGAGATGGATATCTCTCTTGGACTTCCTGCTAAGGTGGAAATCCTCTATATGGAATGTATTCTGGTACAGAAACTCGATTACCTCCATGTTCCCTTCAGATGCAGTTGGTGCCATGAAACAATACACTTTCGGAGGACCTGTCCCTCCATCTTGAATGAACATGCTGGCTCTAGTCTAGATGGTTCTGCTATGGACAGTGCACTAGGAGGACCCTTTCCTCCGAAGCATGCTAAACAAGGTATTTATTCTCAATCACTTTCTCTCTTTGGTGATGTATCAGATTCAATGCTTGAAACTATTGACAACCTTGTTAAGGCACCTGCAGTTTCTAGGTCCCTTGTCTTGGCCTCTTTGGAGACCCCCTCCTTGGTTTCTCCTGTCGTAACCTCTACTGTTGGCTCTCTGGAACATTTACTTTGTTCCCCTTCTGTGGTCACCCAGAACCCTTTGAATTCTTTGGACTCTCCTGGCTCGGTCTTGATAGAAACGACTCAATTGATCACTTCTAATGAGCCCTCTTTATATGGCCCTTAGGATTCTGTACTTCCTTCTCTGTCTAATTCCACTTCTAACCCTTCGATGCATCCTTTTTCCTCACTTGTGGACTCCCCTCCCCTCCCATCCAACACCTCCCCTACCCCTCGTCCCCCTTCACCTTGCAGTCCTTTATCCTCCCCTTCATTCTCTGACCCTTGCCTACATAAGTCACTTTCGATCTTCTCAACCTCTACACCGTCCTCCCCATCTACACTCCACCTCAACTCTATCCGTTTTGAGAATGTGACGGTTAGAAAAAAAAAGAAGGACAAGATAGCTTCGACTGGTGACCTATCCTCTGCCTCTCCTACTTACATTCCCCTCTCAGTCCGTATCAAAGATGCTGCTAGAGGGCTTACTTCTTGGGGACTTAGAGCATCACCTCCCCACCCACCTGTTCCTTAATGTTGCTCCTCTCCCTAAATGTCAGAGGTCTGGGGGGCAGGACCAAATAATGCATCCTCCGTTCTCTCTTTCTTTCTCTTCGACTGGACATGATTCTCCTATAGGAGACTATGTGTAGCTCCTACCCTACTCTTCTTGTCTTTTCAAAGCTCCTTCCCAACTGGGAATTCTGTGCCATTAGTGCATCGGGCCTCTCGGGTGGACTACTGACTGCATAGAACCCTAAAAAGTTTAGATGTCATGCTTATGAGACTTTTGCAGGTATCCTTGTGAAGGCCAATTTTCGTGGAATGAACACTCCACTTGAAATTCTTAACTATTATGGCCCTTATCGGGATAGGGATACTTTTTGGGATAAGGCTCTCAAGGGGGGTCTTCTTAATTCTCCTAATCTGATTGTGCTTGGGGACCTTAATTTGACCATGAGTGCTTCTGAGACTTGGGGTAAATGGGCTGTTTTAGACCCTATTTCTTTCCATTTCAAGCTCCTTTTTTATTCTGTGGGTCTTTTGGATATTGCCCCACCCTGTGTTGGCCCCACATGGAGGAATGGCAGGATTGGTGATGATGGGATTAGTAAAAGACTTGACCATTTTTTAATTGCCTCCTCCTTGATCCCTTCACTCTTAGCTCACTGTGTATGGACTCACCATCCTGATATCTCTGATCACTACCCTATTTGCTTCGAGTGGAATAAACCAGTTGGGAATTGTAATTATCCATTCAAATTTAATAGGGCCTTGCTTATGGATCCGAAATTCTTGTCCTGGGTCTTTGATAAATGGCCTAAGTTGTCACCCTCTTCTTCTGGATCTGTCTTGGATCTTCTTACCCTTAAACTTCAATCCCTTAAGAAGGAGGCAAAGGACTGGATCAAGGAAAAAAGCTCGTTCATGGAGTTTGAGTCTCACAGGTTGGATTTGGAAATCAGTACCTTACTCTTTGGCTCCTCCTTTGGGATCCTCTCACAGGAAGAACATCAGTCTCTTTCACAACTCAGATCTGGAAAAAAGAAGCTTATGGATCACCTCCTTCTGACTTGGCAGCTCAAAAGCCATGCTAAATGGGCACTGTATGGTGATTCAAACACTAAGTATTTTCATGCCTTGGAATCTAGTAGAAGGAATCAAAACTTGATCTAGTCACTTATGGATGACGAGGGACGTTGCATTGAGGACGATAATGCACTCAAGGAACTGGGTCGTTGTCATTTTGCAAATATTTTTACAGATGATAGGGAGACCGATATGATGGATCAACTAAAGCTTGTCTTTCTCTATCACAATATGATATCTCTTGTGGATGCTCCTCGTCTTACTCGACCCATTTCTCTACCTGAAGTCAAAAGTGCTTTACACTCTTTCAAAAAAGACAGGAGCCCAAGCCCTAATGGCTGGCCTGTCGAATTTTATATCCACTTCTTTGACTTGCTGGGTGATGAACTTCGGTATGCAGTGGATTGTGCTAGGGTCTCGGGCTATATTCCCCCCTCCCTAAACTCTACTTTCCTTGCATTAGTCCCTATAAAGGATAATCCCTTAACCTTTGCTGATTTTAGGCCCATCTCCCTGTGCAATCTGTTATATAAGCTGATATTGAAGGTTATTACTGTGAGACTCAAACATTTTCTGGACTCTCATATTTCCAAAGAATAGCACGGGTTTCTGAAAAATTGCCAGATTGTTGAACCTATTGGTATTGTACAGGAGACTCTCCACACTGTGAAAACCAAGAACTCCTGTGCACTTATTCTTAAGTTGGATTGGGTGAAGGCTTTTGATCGTGTTAACTGGTCATTCATTTAGCTCATTCTTATTTAGATCGGGGTTCCACTGCTGGCTGTTAACTAGATTATGGGATGTCTTACCTCAGCTAACTTTGCTGTACTTGTCAACGGTTCTCCCTCGAAGTTCTTTGCTGCCTCTCAGGGCATCAGACAGGGATGTCCCCTTTCTCCACTGCTCTTCATACTCGTCATTGAAGGGCTCAGCCTCTTAATTGTTGATGCCAAAGATCATGGTCTTGTAAAAGGTATTAAGATTTCTTCCACTCTTGCTCTTACTCATCTCCTCTTTGTTGACGACGTTATTTTGCTAGGCTCTGGCACCTTATCGGAGTGGATGGCCTTCGATGTTATTTTAAACACTTTCTGTAAGGCATCCGCTATGAGCATTAGTGTTGAAAAATCATGTTTCCTCTACAACAATGTGGATGTTGACATCCGCACAGACATTGCTCATGCTCTGCCATTTAACATGGAGCCTATCACTATGGGTTTTAAGTATCTAGGCTATTTTCTCAAGCCCCTGGGATATAAGGTCAATGACTGAAATTGGCTGATTTAGAAATATGAACACATGATTTTTCATTGGGCTCACAAGCTCTTATCTCTCGGAGGACGTTTGACTCTTGTACAGGCTGTGCTGTCTAGCATTTCGATTTATTGGTTGGGTCTTGCTCCCATTCCTGTATCCATATTAAACAAACTCAAAAGTATGACTTTTGCTTTTTTGTGGGGTTTCTCAGGCAACAAACATAGGTATCATTTGTCGCATTGGAAGTCTCTCTCCTAGCCGAAAGAAAATGGGGGTTGGGGCATAAAGAATTTTCACTGGTTTAGCATTGCACTCAGATTAAAAAACCTGTGGTTGGTTCTTCAAAATGATGGATTATGGCATCAAGTTATTATCAGTAAATACTTGAGGCATCTCTCAGTTGTGTCATAGATTAGAGGAAAGAATTTTGTAACTCGAGGTGTATCTGTATTCTGGAAGGGGTTCCTGCTAACCCTTCCTTGGCTTGGTAGTAGCCTTGCTTGGCAAGTAGGCAACGGTAATAATGTACTCATCGGCATTGATCCAATTATCAGCATACCTGATATGCTCACTTTGCCTGTGGGATTACGTGAGTACTTAGATGACTTGGATATTGTTACTCTCTCTCAGGCTTATAATACCCTCCCGGGTACTCACAGGTACTGGTATTCAGCAGAGGATCTTGGTGTGGGTGGGGACTGGAAGTAGGCTTGGGACACCCTCACGAGAAGTTTGGAAATTTGAGGTATACACCTCAACTCACAGTCTAATACACGGATTTGGGCTTTTAACAAGTTTGATGGCTTCGTCTCAGCAAAGCTGGTATACAATAACATTGTCCACACATCCTTACCCCTGGTGGGTAGCATAATTCTTACTCTTATTTGGACTGGCTCACTACCCCAGAAAATTAGCTGCTTTATTTGGCTGGCTTTGATGAACAAGCTACTTACTTGGGATAATCTCCAGAAGCGAGGATGGAATGGGCCTGGTATTTTTCCACTATGCAACAGGCATGAGGAGAGTGTACAACATCTATTTTTTCATTATGCCATTTGGAGGAATGTCATTTCTGTCCTGAAGGAACAACACCATATCTCTCCTTCCTTTCAGTCTGATGACCTCTGCTCATTTCTAGAAAAGTGGACTGACAGTTACTCTAAGCATTCAGCTTACTAGTATCTCCCTTTTTTGGCCATGTGGTTTTTATGGAAAGCTAGAAATGCCTTCATCTTTGAAGGCATAAAAGTGCCTGTCTTCAATTTGTTACACTAGATTGCTTATTCCTTTGAGTCGTATTGTCCCTCTGGAAACAAGAAAAAGAAAACAAGAACTTTGGGCTCGAGTACTGTTCTTAACTATTCCTGTGGTTTTTTTGATGGGGCCTCAGCAAAGAATGTTGAAGGGGTTGGATTCTGCTTATACTTGAATGAGTTACATTCCTTCGAGTTTGCTTTGGGGGCAGGTACATGTACCAATACTAAAGTTGAATTAATAGGGCTTTGGGCCCTTTTGCATACAGCCCAAATGATAGGGTTACCTAAGCTCAATATATTCGGTGACTCATCAGTCATCATCAATTGGGAAATGGGTATAGCATCCCTTTCACCACCTGATATCCAATATTGGTGTAGGGACACTAGAAAGCTCTTCTCATGCTTTCTAGAGCTGTCTTTCTGCCATATCTATCGTGAATACAACCAGATTGTAGATTGTCTTTCTAAAAAAGCTCTTACTTTGGCTTCGGGATCGAGTAGTTACTCTAAATTTATTGAAGGTCTTTTGGCCTCTCATGACAATTTTATGCTCTTTTGAGCTCGGTGCTAGAGCATGTACTCCTTTTTACTAGACCCCTTTCTTATGTATTGGAGCAGACTCTTTTAGATTGTTGTTCTGCACTCCTTGGTTCACGATAGATATGGGATTGAGGGACTAATTATTCTGATGGGATTCTATATGTTGGTTATGTACTTTCCCTCCATTCTGCTCCGCTGGGTTGTGACTTATTTTGTTTAGCAGTAAGCTACCTTATGATCCACAGGTTTGATTGTATCCCATTTACTAGGAAGGCATTTCAGATGCCCTTTGATTCAGTAATGAATATCAAGGACAGGTGTTTTTCCTTTGAAAAAAAAAAAACTTTGTCAATGAGTACAAAATTACTTCCTTAAATTTATCTCTTTTATCTCACTATTCTACAAAGAGAATATAATTGGGCTGAGAGGCACTTTCTACAGCTCAAATGGGTTAGATGTGTCCCGTCTGTAGCACTAACCTGGCACATGTCGCTCAATAAAATTAAAAATAATAAAAAATAAAAAATAAAAAAACTTATAACATGTCCGCTTATAATTACAAAAATAAAAAATAAAAAATATTATAATCATATAATATACAACCATACTAGGGAAATACTCACAATCTTACAAACTCAGTAGTAAAATTCAATTGACTTGAGTAATAAAAATAAAAATTATAAAACCAAGAACATATGAAATTTAATTTTAAATTACCTAAATTTTAAAACAAATTTATGTAATTATATATCAAATTTCAATTTAAATGCAAATACAAATAGCAAGAAACCACGAGCCAAGAGCATCTCACCTGCTCACACTGGCACATTACAATAGAATGTTACAACTATATTTATAAGGTTCTTTAAATGAAAAAAGAACTAAAACCATGTTCCTTAAACCATGGGCCACTAAAACCATGTTCCTTAAACCACTTACATCATTGCTCATTTCCAAGTCAAGGTTAATCCTAACACGTAAATGTTCATTTTTAGTTATAGAGAAAAACAAGTTATTTCTCAAAAACATTTGGATAAATGTTTAAAATCTTCATTTGATAGTAAAATGTTTTTCAAATTCCAATTTATTTTGGAAATATAGATTTTAAAATTATATATGGATTATTTTACTCATTAACTACTCTTAAAATTCATTATTAGTTTTAAAGAAAGACAAGTAAAGTAATTTTTGGAAAACTCTTTGATTATATGATTATTAATGTTATTTGACTCATTCTTCTACTCATATTTATCCTATTTTGGAATTACTTAAGCAAGTTGGTCATTTCCCTCCTAAGAAGGAATACTTATTAGACATTTTTGTAAATTAAAAAGGGTTTACACCTCAAGAAAACTTGATCACTTTCGGCCCTTGGTAGAACCATAGTTAAGATGGATCTATACTGGTAATTATGTAAATGTTAATTTGGTAATTTAAATTCCTTAAATTTATACTTTTTATTTCCCTATTCTAGAAAAAAATATAATAATGAATTTAATTGTGTAAAGGTTAATTTGGGAATTTAAATATGAATTTAGATTTAAAAATTTATTTATTACATGTGTTTGGATCTAAATATCTAAATGTATATGCCTAACACATATATATAATCGAAATTATTTTATTTATTGTATTTAAGAGTAAAATAATTTCATTGATATTTAAAATGGAGTATAATAAAGATGATGGCTAAATATTATCTCTAAAAACATATAAAATATATATCGAAAATGAGGATTATGAATAAACCTTATTATCGACTTTTTTTACTTTAGGTCTATTTTTAACTTTAAATCTCGTAACTACATAGAGTGATAAAAAAAAAATTAGATGCAAAACTCTTTAAAATATTCATAGTTAAGATAGATATGCATGAATGTGTTTTATTTATATGATATGGTTGATAAAAATAGTCATATTTTTCTAATAACTAATATTTATTATATTTTTTTTAAATTTTTAATATATCTATAACTGGAAAATAAAGAAAAACATTATGTTAAATTTATTGTAAAGTTTTATGACCAAGTTGGTCAAGAATGACTGTAATTGAAAAATTATTTATTTTAATAATTAATACGAAGAGACACCTATCCAAGGGAGGCTACTAAATGAGTGTTCACTAACCTACTAAGATGAATGAGCACCTGTAGAAGGATGGTTAACAAATGACATCACTAGCATTTCACTTTCTAGTTGTTGCAGGAGCATAATCCCTAAAAAAGTGGTCATGTTCCCTAAAAGGGGGAACTGAGTTGGTGGCTCATTTAAATCAAAAACTGACTCAAAGACCTAACTAATCTTATAAATACTATCAAATTGAGCAAGAGGTTCACCACTCATTCTGATTTCTAAGTGAATGAACCTTGTGACTGCTACAAACTGAAAAGTCATGCACACAAGGAATTTGATGAGGGGATAGCTAAAGTTATTTGCTGAGATAATTCTGCTACTGAGTGCTAAGTTGTAGTAAGTTTGCTGTGTGGAAAATATCTTCATCCTAGTGGTTCAGTGAATAGGCTCGGGGGTCCTAAGCAAGTAATTTGGCTGCTTCAGGAAACAGTTGGGTGGAACGATATCCCTTGGGCGTTTGTCCCCTTCTGCATATTAACTAGGTTCAATTGTTATTTGATCTGTAATTTTATTTTGAAAATATATCCAATAGCTGTAAGTAGGATGATAAATATGTCTCCTGTATTTGAAAGCTGCTTGGGAACTATTCTAAGAGTAGGAAAAGCTATAGTCATTTTTACTTAATATTCGAGTTTAAATGTATTCATCTGATTATTTAGTGAAGTGCATCTCACCTTAATGAATTTTCTTTCATTTTCTTTCTGTATAATTATTACACTGTCTCTACCATTTTGTTCATTTTCAATTTACTATGATGTTAGTATTAGTAGGAGTATTTCTGTTAGAATGAAATAGATATCTATATCTCCGTAAAGGTATTATAGCAAACAGATATAGAGACTACTAACATATAAATATTTAAGGAATAGAACTCTTCGATAGTTATGTAAACTAATTAGGGTTTGAGACAACAAATGGAAAGAAGGTTATGCAGAAATAAACATATTTTAAATAGGAACTTCTAACCCTAGAAATGATTAGGATATAATCAGAGTTTCAAATTAACAATAGTAATTGAGCTAGTTTTTCATAATAGTTCTTATAAGGACATCATAGCCCAGTATCTTAATTATTAATACCAAGTCAAGTTATTGACAGGCTAAAACATTGTTTCCAGGTTGTAAGCCGTGTTGGTCTGTGATGGCTTCATTCACAGAAGAAAAAGTATATAACAACCTTAGGGCTTATTTTATTTCTAATAAAATTTATAGCCGGGTTTATGGCCTGTTAACCAATGCCGAAAAGAAATCAGTATCTTTCCTTGTAAAGGAACAATTAAATTGACCTACCAATGGTGTTGTTCATTGGTAAACAGAGGAGGGCCTTACGACTTCTAACAAGTATTCATCAAGATAAGCACAGGCGTATGGCCAAAGTATTATCCCTTGCTAAAACTAACCCCTTTTTATTTTTGATTTGCAAGGTCAAGATTCAACGATGAAACCATCACGGGTCTATTACAGGTCACCAAAACCTCTGCTAGGAGTAATTAACAATGTTGATCTGTGACAATGGCCTCATGTTGTAATCTCACAGATCACATAAGGTTACCAATAATACATACTAAAACATATATAAATATAAAGCATAGACAAGAGACAAGAACAGGTAAGATAAACAGATTATATTATTCCAATGAGTTCATACAAGGCAGAGAACTGAACTGAGCTCTCGTTTGGCTCAACAGCCTAATATATACAATTTACAAACAGTTAAAAAATAACTACCTGTCGGTTCAATGAACCGACACGACTTTTAGTTAGCCGACCCAATCTTCTGGTTTAGTTGGCCGACCGACTTAGTCGGCTGATCAACTAAGTCGACCCATTGACTTAGTCGGTTGATCGACTAAGTCGGTCTTCGTTCAAGTCGACTTGTGTTGACTTGCTCCTTCTACATCTCCCCCACGAAAAAAACGTTTCTTCGTCCCGAAGAAACAGGGAAGTACAAAAATATGTGATTGTCGAACCCTTCCAAAAATGCTATTGTGGTGGACTGTGCAGACGAATGGTCGGTCTTTTATGGACACAAACCTCAACAATGGCTGGAGCTATGATGGCAAGGTTATGTCGAAAGTCTGTCCAGCTCTACAAAGCTTTCTAGATGTCGATAATTAATGTATTTAAGCTTGACAGGACCGACATCTTTTCCGAAAGGGGGACTTTTGCGATCTTCTCCATGTTGGGGCCCAGGAACTGGTTCTGCTCTTCTACTGTGTCGATGAGTCTTTTCATCTATGGGCAGATGATGTTGACTTTCTCTAGATTGGGAAGAGCTTGTTGTACCCACTGATGTGCTTCCTGTTTCAGCTTCTGCAGTTTGTTGGTTTCTGGCACTATCTATTCTGCTAGTGTCTGCCTAAGTGCTGCCTCTGTCATCTTCCTGCTCTCCAAATCCTAAATTCCTTGACGAGTCTGGCGTGTGTGCTGATAGAACTACCCATAGTGAGTAGGCCAGTCCCTTAAGACTTCTTCGGTGACGACAGATTCCTCCATATGGTCCTGTAGCACTTTGTATGCTTCTGAGAAAGCAGTGTGTTGTGCCAGTAGTAGTCAGGTGGTCTCTTCCTTTTGTTCTTCCTGAGGATAGGTCATATCTGAATAGTGTCTTGTGAATTTTCTATAATAGCCTGTATGGCCCAGTAACACCCTGACTTGTTTGGGGTTTATTGGTGGTTTCAGGTCGAGGATAATTTTAATTTTTGCAAAGTCGACCTTGATACCATCTTTACAGACAATATGCCCTAAGAGTATGCCTATGGGAGTCATAAAGATACATTTCTTAATGTTCAGGGAGAGTTGAATCTGTCGACATCTCTCCAGCATAAGTAGGAGCCATTTGCAGTGATATTTTAAGGTGGAGTATATTGTCCAGTCGTTGAAGTATACTGCCATGGTCTTATATATGTATTCATGGAATGTCTTGACAACAATTCGAGAAAACACTGCAGGTGCATTCTTTAACCCAAAAGGCATAACTCTGTAAGCAAAGGAGCCAAATTCACAGACAAATGTTGTTTTCTTTTGATCTTCTTTTGCTATGGGTACTTGGTTATAGACTGAGAATCCATCTGTAAATGAGTAGCATTCATGGCCTGCAACTTCGTTCAAGATTTCATTAGCATATGGGGTGGGGAATGGGTCTGTCAGTGTGACTTTGTTGAGCTCCCTAGAGTCGACACAAATTCTTAACCTTGTCGGGTCATGTTTCTTGGGCTGTACGACCATGGGGCTTTCCCATTTCGACTGGTCGATAGGGTAAATGATCCCTGCTGCTAACATGTTGTTGATTTCCTTTTTAACTATCTCCTTGTATTTGTGAGCTAGTTTATAAGGTATTTTCTTGACAAGTCGAACATCAGGTTTAGTATCGATTTTCATTTCTCCCATTTCTTGTACTAAGCCTTTTAAGTCTTTATAGGATCCCTGGCAAAGACATCCTGGAATTCTCTAAGTAAGTTCACTATTTCGGTGGTCTGTTGGTTGTTCCAGTAGTCACCAATCTTTGCTATTTTTGTTCAGTCATTGTTTGAAATGTCGACCTCTTTAGTTTTCACTTTGGCATCTAGCCACTCAGGTGCTTTAACTTCATTAATCGGCCGACTCCCTTCTTTGAACTGTGAGAAGGTGGCAGGGAAATCGGCTGCAGTCATTCTGTCAAGATCTGGTTTGTCGGTGGTCTCGACTTTCAGGATTGAGTGGATAGGTTTGGTTGTTTCAATGTGGTCAGATTGCCATTTGAAGCTCTTGCCTTCTATGTGTTCATTTTCTAAGTGTAAACGGGTTGACTGTGGTTTTGACCCAGTTTGTATATTGTTACAGCCCTTGATATGTCGATGGTCTTGGTAGGGTTGTTTTTCAGTCGGTTGGAGAAACTGTTTGATTTGCTGTGCTGTTTCAGCTAATTTTTCCTGTTGAGGTGTGAAGTTGAAGTCTTTAATAAAATTTTCCCTCAGTTCATGCCAGAAGAAGGTTTCACCTCTAGCTTCCTCCATCTTATACCATTTATTGGGTAAGTCGGCTAGGGTTGAAGGGAACAAATGTGGCCAGGCTCTCTCATCTTTATATCCAAGTCTCCTCCACTCCGTTTCACAAGTTTTGATATGTTGTTCTGGGTTTTGACCTTGGGTAAAGGTAGGGATCTGGGCTTGCTGGGTTAACTTCTTTCCACCAAACCTCTCAGCAAAGTAAGTCGAAGCAGTTGTCCAAGTTTGTAGTTTTGACTTATGGGTATCCCACCATCTAGCTGCTTGACTTGTAAAGGTTTCAACTAAGCTTTGGAGTCGGCCATGTTCTCCAATATTTTTAGATACCTGTTCGACATGCATGACTAGGGATTCCCTCTCCTTATACCTGGGTAGTTGTGTAGTGTTTAAGTTGGTTGGTTGTAAGGTAGGTCATTCCCTGACTTTATTTTCAAATATTTTGGGGATAATTGATACTATGAAGCATTTTTGGGTGGGTTTTTTCTGTACTTTTTGTATAGTCCAGCACCCTCTTGCTTGTGTTTCGTAATTTTCCATTTCCCAGTCATATAATTCAGCATTTGAATTATAACCAATTGAGTCTTGGTTACCTAAGTTAAGTTCTCCATAGATGTTTGGTTCTGTATAGTCTGTATTGTTGTGGATCTGGTAAAGTTGTCTGACATCGACTTCCTCATCAATCGGTTCAGTCCAAGGCTCTCCTTGGGATGGATGAATGGGTACAATGACATTTTGACCATTTCCTTTTAACTTGATTTGTTCCTTGTCTAAGGAGATGGATGCTTTCATCTTCTGTCCCTAAGGTCGACCGACTAGCGCTGGGAAGGAGCTAGATCCTTCTTTTGGGTCAATAATTTCAAAATCAACCTTAGTCGAGATTCCTTTGATGGTCGTGTCGACATCTTTCCAAAACCCAATGGGTTCAATGAGGCCTTGGTCGGCGAGTTTTAGATAAATGCCTGACTCATAGAGTCGAGGTCTTCTCATCTTTTCCCATGTATCCCGGGTCATGATATTTACTTGGGACCCGAAGTCGAGCACTACTTGTCGGATGTGGTAACCTTCGATTTCCAGGTTGACAAGTGGGTTGACATCGTGGTAACCTTCGATTTCCTATGGGAGTCATAAAGATACATTTCTTAATGTTCAGGGAGAGTTGAATCTATCGACATCTCTCCAGCATAAGTCAGAGCCATTTGTAGTGATCTTTTAAGGTGGAGTATATTTTCCGGTCGTTGAAGTATACTGCCATGGTCTTATATATGTATTCTTGGAATGTCTTGACAACAATTCGAGAAAACACTGCAGGTGCATTCTTTAACCCAAAAGGCATAGCTCTGTAAGCAAAGGAGCCAAATTCACAGACAAATGTTGTTTTCTTTTGATCTTCTTTTGCTATGGGTACTTGGTTATAGCCTGAGAATCCATCTGTAAATGAGTAGCATTCATGGCCTGCAATTTCGTTTAAGATTTCATCAGCATACAGGGTGGGGAATGGGTCTGTCAGTGTGACTTTGTTGAGCTCCCTAAAGTCGACACAAATTCTTAACCTTGTCGGGTCATGTTTCTTGCGTTGTACTTAGATGAAGGGTCTTGCGATGAAGAAGAAGAATATCAGTTGATTTATGAAGGATACGAAGAATCAGAAGATTCAACATAAGCTCTAGATTAGGAACGTGATTAAAACTCGCCTACAACATCGCGTACATCGGCAGAGGTAATATCTAGAGACTTACCTCCAAGTGCATTTGCAAATACAAGTAGTACTAACATTGTAAATAGTGGACAAGGGAGTCCCGCAAGTCAACATTTTGTTTCGACTATACCAGCAGTAAATACAATGGCTGGAGCTAGCATTAAGTTACCAATATTCAATAGAAATGGTTTGGAGGACCCAAAACAATATTGGTTCCGTTGCTGGTAGTACATGATTGACATATATGCTCACATATGATACCAGAGCAGGAGATTAAGGACTGGTGGGAACGTAAAATTGCAAATTATCTACAAAATTGCGCGCGAAGAAACAGATTAACAGTCGCTGAGGCAAAAGAAAGATTTTTCACCGAGACGCATGAAAAGTTCGTCGAATCAATGCCCCAACTCTTGAAGCAACTTATGGATGAGAAAGCCGGATGCAACTAAAGAACAACAGTTGCTGGAAAAACTGATCTGAGGAGGCCGGACAAATTTGTTTAAGTGGTTTGAGAAAATCGCCGACGACTTCTGTGAGGAACAAGCAGTCGAAGACAGAACTTCAGTGGAAACTGTCAAAGAGAAATTTTACACAGATTTCACCGAACAATTTTTGTGTTCCCTACCGACCTTTCTGTTCAAATTCTTGATCGAGAAGGGAGCAGGACACATTTTCGAACCTCGTCCACCACTGTGCGAACAACCATCAAACACTAACTGGGCAGAGAAGCAGAGGAAGTGGGAGAAATTCATTGCAGAAAGGGAGTGGGAATACTTCCTAAGCAAATAGACAGAACTATCCAGGATTTCTAAAAGTGTCGGGTAGGCTATGGGGGCGTAGCTGGTCATGTGTCGGAGATAGAGTATAGTGGATCCTAGTCGACCCAGACCAGACAGTAGGAACCAGTAATGAAAAATCGATCAAAGAGGACCACATGAGACTAGTATTGTACGAAAGTATGTCGGACATCTAGAAGACCGAAAGGGATGAAAGATACCAGAGAAGGGAAGCAAGACGTGAAGGATCCTTAGAGCTGCATAGAGGACAAAACCCTAGGGAGAACGACAAGGAAGAGAATCCGCCAGAGTCGGGTCATGACCGACATGAAGAAGGCGTGGAGCAAGAAGCATCCCCTACAGAAGAGGAAGTGTGGACAGAGCAGCCAGAAGCTCTCCAACTAAGAGCTCCCAGTGAAGGAACGACCCTTTCCCCATTGAATCCACATACTAGAATACAGACTATTGTCGAAGACAACCTCCGACTATGAGCCGGTGACTTCAGTATATGGAGCCGACTAGGTGACGAAACGTACACTGGTTGACACCTTATTATACGTCGACCGCTGGAAGGAAACTGGGTGACGTTTCAAGCAGCACCCTCCCTCCACAGTATCCACTTGCTCTTACCAACACATGAAGGAGTGCCCCCCCCGCCAAGTACAGCTTTAGAAGAAATCAAACAATCAGACCTGTGAACACAAAGTTGCAACGGACCATCAACAGCAGAAGTCGACAATAACTGACTACAAGTCGACGACCGATGGGAGCACAAGTTTTGTCGACCAGAATTCCGCAGGAACAACTACATCAATAACCCCACCACTTTCACCACCACCCCCACCTCCACCGCCGCCAACTTCTGAGAGCAGTGAAAGTGATTCAGACATGGGTCATGGATCAGCTCACATTCCTCTCTATGAGGGAGACGAAGACCCCAGATGACATTGGTTTGTCTACGAGTCGACCTGAGAAGCCAACCAGGTTATAGATGAAGATCGATAAATGGCATAGTTCGCAGGAGCCTTAAGGAAAAGGGCCTTGACATGGTACATGACCTTTTCGAAAAGGAAACATAGAGCAACGAAAGCCGAGATTAAGGCGTAGTTCTTGTGATTTTTCAAAACCCCAGATGCTAAGCACCTGGCCGTGAAGAAGCTCAAAACTACGTCACAAAATCCAGGGGAGACAGTCCGCGACTACGATAAATGTTGGAAGGACCTACTAAGCCAGCTAGATTATGTTATTGATGAACAGTTACTAATTCAATGGTTCCTTACAGGATTATCGCAGAAAGTATGCCGACACATCAGTCTGGAGACATTCAAAACATATGAAGACGCGCTCACAAAAGCTCTTCAGGTGGAGATGGACGAAGACATACCTGCTTACCCAACGAACCACAGATTAGAGGAACAGCTCGAGAACATGCAGAAGTCTTTGAAGGAACTAACCCTCAAGAATCAGGAAATATGGTGTCAAGAATCAGGAAATCTGGTGTACCAAATACTCAACGGCCGGTCACTTGAAAGAAAACTATCGACAAGAATATAGCTAACAAGACATCCGCTTTGTACAAACCAAATCATTTTGTGACATTTGCCAGGAACATGGAAATCACTCTACAAAAGATTGTCCGTTTAACATGAAGAACAGAAAGGATTCCTGGTGTGCCATCTGTGAGACCAAAAGTCATAACATCATCGACTGTCAGTTAAACCTGAAGAACCGACAAAACTATCAGGAGGTCTACCAAACGAATGCAGTAGCGCAAAACAATGAACAAATCAATCCAGCAAACAATCAAAACGGACAAAGATACGACGGTTGACGATATGAGCACCGGTATGACAATCGACGCCAAGGTTACGGAGGAAGAGGTCGATTCCCTGGGAATCGCGACATACGATTGCATCGACCCACCCAGTGCTTCACATGCTACAAAGAAGGTCACCGGTACGCAGACTGTCCATACAAGGACATAACTGATCTTAAATTTTGTACACACTGTGGAGTAGGCGATCACTCATTATAGGATTGTCCTACTATGTTAGAGAAAATCAATACAAAGAAAAATGTTAATGTCTTGTCTTGTGTACAAAAGCATGATGTAATAACTACTAAAAATTTACATATTGTCACTCAACAAGGCATAAAAACAGGGCCTGATAACCCTCAAATTAGTAAGATTAAAAACACAAATGTTTATCCTGACCCTATGAAGGAAAAACACACATATCAAGAAGCAACCCACATATCTCACGACATTGCACGACAAAAGGACATCGTTAACAGTCGACCTAACACAATACAGCAATTAATCCAACTCACTCAAACAAACAAATCCATAGCTTAGTTCATTGACTTACTGCATGAAATAAAAAGTACTAACCTTGGAAAACAAACTAAGAACATTTGCAGCTTGAACCAAAAAGACAAAAACGATGTTGACCCACTTGTCGACCTAGAAATCGAAGGTTACCACGTCCGACAAGTAGTGCTCAACTTCAGGTCCCAAGTAAATATCATGACCCAAGATACATGGGAAAAGATGGGAAGACCTTGACTCTACGAGTCAGGAATTTATCTAAAACTCGCCGACCAAGGCCTCATTGAACCCATTGGGGTTTGGAAAGATGTCGACATGACCATTAAAGGAATCTCTACTAAGGTTGATTTTGAAATTATTGACCCAAAAGAAGGATCTAGCTCCTTCCCAACACTAGTTGGTCAACCTTGGGGATGGAAGATGAAAGCATCCATCTCCTTAGACAAGGAACGAATCAAGTTAAAAGAAAATGGTCAAAAGTTCATTGTACCCATTCATCCATCCCAAGGAGAGCCTTGGACTGAACCAATTGATGAGGAATTCAATGTTAGACAACTTTACCAGATCCACAATAATACAGACTATACAAAACCAAACATCTATGGAGAACTTAACTTAGGTAACCAAGACTCAATTGGTTATAACTCAGATGCTGAATTATATGACTGGGAAATGGAAAATTATGAAACACAAGAAAGAGGGTGCTGGACTATACAAAAAGTACAGAAAAAACCCACCCGACAATGCTTCATAGTATCAATTATCCCCAAAATATTTGAAAAGAAAGTCAGGGAACGACCTACCTTACAACCAACCAACTTAAACACTACACAACTACCCAGGTATAAGGAGAGGGAATCCCCAATCATGCACGTCGAACAGGTATCTAAAAATATTGGAGAACATGGCCGACTCCAAAGCTTAGTTGAAACGTTTACAGGTCAAGCAGCTAGATGGTGGGACACCCATCAGTCAAAACTACAGACCTGGACAACTGCTTCGACTTACTTTGTCGAGAGGTTTGGTAGAAAGAAGCTAACCCAGGAAGCCCAGATCCCTACCTTTACCCAATGTCAGAACCCAGAACAACATATCAAAACTTATGAAACGGAGTGGAGGAGACATGGATATAAAGATGAGAGAGCTTGGCCACATTTTTTCCCTTCAACCCTAGCTGACTTACCCAATAAATGGTATAAGATGGAGGAAGCTAGAGGTGAAAACTTCTTCTGGCATGAACTGAGGGAAATTTTTTATTAAAGACTTCAACTTCACACCTTAACAAGAAAAATTGGCTGAAACAACACAGCAAATTAAACAGTTTCTCCAACCGACCGAAAAACAACCCTACCAAGACCATCGACAGATCAAGGGCTGTCACAATATGCAAACTGGGTCAAAACCACAGTCGACCCGTTTACACTTAGAAAATGAACACATAGAAGGCAAGAGCTTCATATGGAAATCCGACCACATTGAAACAACCAAACCTATCCACTCAATCCTGAAAGTCGAGACCACCAACAAACCAGATCTTGACAGAATGACTGCAGCCGATTTCCCTGCCACCTTCTCACAGTTCAAAGAAGGGAGTCGGTCGATTAATGAAGCTAAAGCACCCGAGTGGCTAGATGCCAAAGTGAAAACTAAATAGGTCAACATTTCAAACGATGACTGACCAAAAATAGCGAAGATTGGTGACTACTGGAACGACCAACAGACCACCAAAATAGTGAACTTACTTAGAGAATTCCAGGATGTCTTTGCTAGGGACTATACAGACTTAAAAGGCTTAGTACAAGAAATGGGAGAAATGAAAATTGATACTAAACCTGATGTTCGACCTATCAATAAAAGACCTTATAAATTAGCTCACAAATACAAGGAGATAGTTAAAAAGGAAATCGACAACATGTTAGCAGCAGGGATCATTTACCCTATCGACCAGTCAAAATGGGCAAGCCCCATGGTCGTACAATCCAAGAAACATGACCCGACAAGGTTAAGAATTTGTGTCGACTTTAGGGAGCTCAACAAAGTCACACTGACAGACCCATTCCCCACCCCATATGCTGATGAAATCTTGAATGAAGTTGCAGGCCATGAATGCTACTCATTTACAGATGGATTCTCAGGCTATAACCAAGTACCCATAGCAAAAGACGATCAAAAGAAAACAACATTTGTCTGTGAATTTGGCTCCTTTTCTTACAGAGTTATTCCTTTTGGGTTAAAGAATGCACCTGCAGTGTTTTTTTGAATTTTTGTTAAGAGATTTCAAGAATACATATATAAGACCATGGCAGTATACTTCGACGACTAGACAATATACTCCACCTTAAAAGATCACTGTAAATGGCTCCGACTTATGCTGGAGAGATGTCGATAGATTCATCTCTCCCTGAATATTAAGAAATGTATCTTTATGACTCCCATAGGCATACTCTTAGGGCAATTTGTCTGTAAAGATGGTATCAAGGTCAACTTTGAAAAAATTAAAATTATCCTTGACCTGAAACCACCAATAAACCCCAAATAATTTAGGGTGTTACTGGGCTATACAGGCTATTATAGAAAATTCATAAGACACTATTTAGATATGACCTATCCTCTGGAAGAACTACTAAAGGAAGATCAAGAGTTTAAGTGGACTGAGGAATGCGAAATCTCCTTCGACAAATTGAAAAGGAAACTAGTCGAAGCCCCCAATCTAAAATTTCCAAACTGGTCGACCAAGTTTCATGTGTATATTGACGCATCAGGAATAGCAATAGGAGCAATCCTAACTCAACCAGGGGATGATGGGATGGATTACCCTATAGTTTACAGCAGTCGAAAACTAAATAAGGCTTAAAGAAACTACTCGACCATTGAAAGGGAAGCCCTAGGTATGGTCTTTGCCCTCCAAAAGTATCAACATTACCTCTTAGCAAATCCCTTCACATTTTATACCTACCATCAAGCCTTGAAATACCTCGTCAATAAACCACTTCATAATGGGAGAATTTGTCGCTGGTTACTTCTTTTTCAAGAATTTGAGTTTGAATTCGTTGTCCGACTAGGAAAACTAAATGTCGGGCCTGACCATATATCCCGCATAGACACAGGGGAGGAACCGACCAGAGTCGATGACGACTTACCAGATGCCCATTTATTTCGCATAGAAGCAGTGCCAGAAGAACTAGAAGAAATTGCTCAGTTCTTAGAAACTGGCCAGGCACCAGAAGAAATGAATACTAAGAAAAAATAAATCCTAGCTATGAAAGCTGCACCCTACAGCCTCATCAACAGATTTCTATACAAAATGGGCTTAGATGACATCCTTCGAAGATGTGTACTCGAACATGAGTGAGACCAAATCATGTATGAAGCACACTATGGACCTGCAGGAGGACATTTCCAAGCAGACACAACTGCCAAGAAAGTCCAACAGTTAGGATTATGGTGGCCGACACTCCACAGAGATTGCAAAAGTTTTGTCAGTCGATGTGACAGATTTCAACGACTTGGTATACCCCTGCCGAGCACAGAAATGCCCCTAATATCAGTAAACCCTAGTCTCACATTTGAAATATGGGCTATAAACTTCATAGGACCATTTCCTATCCCAGCCAAAAGGTCAGGTGCAAGATATATTATCACTGCAGTAGAATATGTCACTAAATGGGCAGAAGCTGAACCCGTCGATACATGTTCAAGTGAGGTAGCCGCTAAATTTATCTATGAAAACATCATCACTAGATTTGGATGCCCAGTAACATTGATCAGC
>LPNX010797356.1:0-14964 GCA_001517045.1 Pseudotsuga menziesii | reverse complement strand
AACTCGTTAATGGAGCCCGATTAAAACATTACAAACACTGAAAAAAAAAAAAAAAAACATATAACGACCGTAACCGGCCACCAAAACCCATAAAAATCTAAAAATTAAAAAAAATGAACAATGTAATACACCCCACACAACACCATGACAGGAAATCACTACTTCAACCACCGACATCATCTTCCTCGACCAGTATGGTCGACCATTCTCAGCACTGACACCGGCCAACGACCTCGAAAGTCCCATCGCGCATGTATGGCCTCGAGCATCGAAAGCAATTCGCCATTACTCCACACTTGCGTATTACAGTTGGAACGTCAAGTCCACCATTAATACATCCATTCCCACACACAATCACACCATCACCTATAAATATAGGACCGTCAAAAGTTCATTCACCACACCCTTTACATACAGATCACTTGCACATTCAGTCGACTAAAAACCCAGAAACCTATAGTAACCCCAACCAAAAAGACATAATGGCCCCCAAACAGACCATAGCAGCGACCAAGGTGAAAGAGCCACAGGCTGAGGATACACCCTTGATTCGCAGATTAAAGAATATCAAAAACGCCAAAGTGCAGGAGGGCCCATGGTAGATACTCTGGGCCGAGATCCAAGAATGGGCCTTCGTCGACAAGAAGATGACCCAAGTGACCGAAAAATTCCGACGGAGCACCATATTTAACTATGCCAATGCACCCCTGATGGCAAGCTTTGGTGGGACAAAATAAGCTGTCGTAAAATTCATCATCAGTCGATACCACAACAGTCGGTTCTACTTCGACTGGCTGATCGACATTACCAGAGATGTCATCTCCAAGCTCACCGGCCTGTTTAACCAAGGGAACCCTGTACCAATCGAAATCAAGGAAGGGTTGGTCCAAGAGCTTACGGGATCGCCATCCGGGAAAAATTCCAAAGGGTTGATGATCAGGCAGATTGTAACTTGAACACCACAGATTATGGCCAAAATCATCGCCATCACACTTACCTTAGCAGGTCGAAGTAGCAACCTCAAATTGGAAATGCTGGAGGCCATTGACACAATCGCAACCGACGATCAAATATACAGATGGGGAGATTATGTCACCAACATGATCAAAACCGTCTGCGAATGATGCCAAGAGACGGGAGGACTCATCAAGTTCCCCTCCCTCATCCTCTGGATCGTCATGTATCACATCTGTCCAGAAGGAATCCCAGTCTTTCGGGAACCGACAAAGTTCGACATGAACAGGTTTAAACCCTTCTCCCAGAAAGGAACTCTGCATGAGCTAGGACAGGGGAAAGTGTTTCTGGAAAACTGGTTCCAACAATTAAAGGTTCGCACGACTAGATGGAGGGTGCCTCAAAACATCCGACGAAATCTACCTGCGAACTCTCACATCCAGTTGGAGCTCGACCATACGTCGGTCTGGTATATGCAGGGCGAGAACCCCAAAGCCAAGGTCCTCGATTACTACCCGAATGTCAATCAAATATTTCGGGAATTGACTCAACAAGCGAAGACAAGAATACTAGTGCCCGAGGCAGCCAAGGAGGTCGAATTCTCAATAGAGGAGCCCCTCACCGACCAGGAGAAAGAGGAATACTATGAGCTCAACCTCTACATCAGTACCTTTGTATCAGAGGACATCCTGGTCGAGCCCATTGGTCAGGTACAAATAACTATCAAGCCTCCGACTACAAAGTAAGCCGACCCACAGCCGACAGAACCGCAGCAAGCAACCCCTCCGGCTCCAGCAAACGTCGGCCCAACTTAGGTACCGATGGGTGAAGTCGAGCTTGACAACCCTGAGTATGCTTTATCAAAAGGCATCATTCAGAAATTAGCCACTGAGATAGCCGCCGCCAGAAGGAAACTTAGAGCACAAAAAGTACAACAAGGCAAAGGTAAGCGCAAGCTTATCATTGCTGAGTCGTCTGACGATGAAGAAGAACTAGTAGCTACAGCACTTGACATAATAGAGGATGCAGCCATAAACAAAGTACCAGTGGAGACTCAGTTCCAAGGATTTCTTGAAGCAGAAGCCCCTGAAGGTCGACCAAAGAAGGCCAAAACAACGACGATGTTCGAAGACGTCATCGATCTTGTGTCGACCCCTCCACCTCCATCATTGACACCCATAGTCGAGGAGAAAACACCGGCACAATAATCGGTCAGCCCCCTCGACTTATACAAAAGAGCGATACCGGAGCCAGTGAAAGAAAAGTTCGACAACGACACCGAGCTCTAATCTTTCTTTGAGATGCTGCCTGAGCTATTCCAGCCGGCTCAGAAAATTCACAGAAGGGCTCCTCTCTATGCAGGCAGCAGTACCCACCCCATGGTCTATGCACACATGACATCGAACTTCACACGACAAACTGACCAAGAAGGCGACGTGATTGGAGAAACACAGTCTACCATGGAACACATCGACCCACACACCACTCGACCACCGGAAGCAGACATATCCCCCGATGGAAGTCCACAATGCACTTCCGCCAAACCTATTACCCCCGACCATTCCTCGACTCCATCACCACCACCGCCATCATCCCCACCACCTCCGCCACCACCTGATCTACAACCAGACCTATCTCAACCGACTACATCCTCATAGCCGGAAGCGACCATACCACCTCCCCAGACAGAAAAACCATCCACTCCCATCCCACAAACCCAAGGTCCCCCCTCAACTGTTGCAGGTACCTAGGAGACCGAGCCAGAAAAGCATAAGAAGAAGAAAGAGCATCATACAAAAACTTCCAGCCTACGGATCAGCTTAAAGGATGCAAGCTCCTTGACCGACACATAGGTTGGCCAACTCCTCAGAACCCTGGCCAAAGAAGCAAAGACAAGGGCTAACGGGAAAACAAAGGAACTAACAAATAAAGATACAGAACATGTCGATTTTCTCAGCAAATGTAGGACATTAGCTTAGTCCGTCATACTAGGCCCTATCGAAGTCGACATAGATAGACCATTGGAAAGAGCATATCAGCTCTTTGAGAGCATGGTGTCGACCATCTAGGCACATCTCCAGGAAACTAAGGAGGAACAAAAGGAAGAGACCGCTCGACTACTACTGGCACAGCACACTGCTTTCTCAGAAGCATACAAAGTGCTACAGGACCATATGGAGGAATCTGTCATCACTGAATAAGTCTTAAGGGACTGGCCTACTCACTATGGGCAGGTCTATCAGCACACATGCCAGACTTGTCAAGGCATTCAGCATTTGGAGAGCAGGAAGATGACAGAGGCAGCACTTAGGCAGACACTAGAAGAACAGATAGTGCTGGAAACCAACAAACTACAGAAGCTGGAACAGGAAGCACATCAGTGGGTACAACAAGCTCTTCCCAATCTAGAGAAAGTCGAAATCATCAGCCCACAGATGAAAAGACTCATCGACACAGCAGAAGAGCAGAACCAGTTCCTGGGCCCCAACATGGAGAAGATCGCGAAAGTCCCCCTTTCGAAAAAGATGTCGGTCCTGTCAAGCTTAACTACATTAACTATCGACATCCAGAAAGCTTTGTAGAGCTGGACAGACTTTCAACATAACCTCGCCATCACAGCTTTAGCCATTGTTGAGGTTTGTGTCCAGAAAATACCGACCATTCGTCTGCACATTCCGCCACAATAGCATTTTTGGAAGGGTCCGACAATCACATATTTTTGTACCTCCCTGTTTCTTTGGGACGAAGAAACGTTTTGTTCGTGGGGGAGATGTAGAAGGAGCAAGTTGACACAAGTCGACTTGAATGAAGAACGACTTAGTCGATCAACCGACTAAGTTGATGGGCTGAGTTAGTCGATCAGCCGACTAAGTCAGTTCGCTGACTAAACCAGAAGATTAGGTCGGCTAACTAAAAGTCGTGTCGGTTCACCGAACCGACAGGTAGTTATTTTTTAACTGTTTGTAAATTGTATATATTAGGCTATTGAGCCAAACGAGAACTCAGTTCAGTTCTCTGCCTTGTATGAACTCATTGGAATAATATAATCTGTTTATCTTACCTGTTCTTGTCTCTTGTCTCTGCTTTATATTTATATATGTTTTAGTATGTATTATTGGTAACCTTATGTGATCTATGAGATTACAACACCTCATTACCCTTTCGTTTTTATAAACTGAAATAACATCAAAAGAGGCCTCATGACCTAAGAAGCTTAACCTTTTCTTTTTAAACTCTTTCCTAAAAACTTGCTAAATATCGAAACAAGGAAAACGACTGTGTAACAACCAAAGTAATATCTAAGACAGTAAATACAAAAGCCTCACAAGCTACAATCTTGCTATCAAAGTTAGACAATATTAATCACTATAACAAGTGGCTCTATATGCAACATGATAAAGAACTCGCAGCCACATTACAATATTGCATAAACCACGAAGAGTTAAGTCAGACACGTAAATAAATAACAGTCAAAATATTTGACAGAGACCTTACTGCTCTCGTTCCAAATCAAATCACGACAATAAGGTCTCATGGCCATATGTTAATACACAAAACATAAAACAATAAAAAGAACTGTTATTCAAATATAGGGGAAGAAAATGGACACAATTGCATTGATGAAGAAGAAAACCATGCTACAACATTGGTATTTTAAACATTGCTTATAGATAGCCCTTATGGGTCTTTACAAAAATTATAACCATTATATTATCAAAACCAGTTGCAAAGCTGTGATAGAAAAACGATAGTGGATTTTTATCCCAAAACGAATACATAGGGGATTCACTTGTTAACCAATATCCTATCACGTTAGTTCATATTGTGGGTTTTAAAATTATCAAAAATCGAACCAATATATTGTAGGTATTGGGGGGATGAGGGGTTTAAGGTGGGGGTGGGTAGGGTGGTTTATAAGGATTGAGGTATAAAAAGGAGTGGGGAGGAGGTTTTAAGTATTGGGAGGGGGTTTCAACAAAAAGTGTTTGGGTCAATATCTCTCGAAATTAAGGGTATTATTTAATATCCCATGATCGCATGTGCTATGTGAGATGTTCACTAAGTGAAGTCCCTGTGAATGAATATTGTTGAGTAAAGGCTATACAATCATAAACTCAATATTAAAGATTGTGCACTGAAAATCTAAGTAAGATGCAAAGCCCTCACGGGTTGATACAATATTAACAGTATTTACAATATTAAATAAATAGTAGATATTGAAACAGAGATTCATTAAAACACCATATGTATAAAAGTGGCATAGTCACATGACTCCACAAAAGACAGAAAAAATCCCCTTCTAATATCGGGTTCATATTGTACCAAAGTAAATTTATCACTTTCACACTGACAAGCAGTCATAGGGATGAAACCCCAAAGCTACAAGGTTGAACCCACATAAAAACACCAAGTGTTGTATCCATAGAGCCATAAAAGGTGGAGCCATGAGTCTTACCAGTTGCAATATCTTCTCGACTAGTCTCTTTCCAAAACTCTCGTCACAGAGAGCTAACCTTGTAATCACCTGCACATACATTGTTCCCGAGAGTTAAAAAAAAATTGTTTTTTTTATAAACTCTTTGTAAAGAGATAAAACCATTAATGAAAATGAAACTGAAATATTACCTTCTCGGTGTTCTTATCTCCAACCAAAGTCACCCAAATGGCACCAAAACGAGGTTCATAAACTCCACTGGCAATTTGTTCAAACTTGGACATATTCAGATGGTGTCGAGGGCCAATATTGTTGGCATCTCCATATTTTTTTGCAGATAGTGGAACAACAAGGTTCAACAGCCAAAGGCCAAGTACGAGTTTGAGAAGGAAACTAACTTCAAAACGAACCCCATTGAAAAAAAAAATAGAACCACCAAGATGCATTAAAAGCATAGGGTTTTGCACCCTGTCTGTTACCCACCAACCTGAAATTTTAATGCAACCACATGGACTGCATGTGGATTGTTGGAGCAGGGTCCCGCAGCTACAGGAAAAGATGCTACATCAGGACAGGGAAGTCAAAGAAGATAGTACCTGAGCGGCCGAGAAGAGAGAGCTCAACCACTGCACTTAAGGTAGCTGCGAAGATAGGAGGGGTCAGCTACCCTCATAAAGGAAAAGGAGCAATGGGCCGAGGTATTGAAGACAAAGGACAGTAGGAAGTGGTGCCCATACCCACGATCAGCGCCGGGAAGCGTGGAAGACTGTAGAAAGATGTGGTGTGACAATAAGTGGCAGCCCACAATACAGATGCGCCGACTATCACAGTTAGGTTTTTTGGGTTACTGTTGGGAAAGGCCCACAGTTTTGTAATGGTGAGACCTTCGGGCTGCCTATATAAGCACGTATTTTGTAATGTAAAAGGTTAGAAAATTGGGTAGCTACTTAGACAGTTAGACGTGGGGTAGCCATTGATTCATTTAGCTAGCCAAGTGTCTCTAGAGTCTCAGTATTGTAAGAGTCGAGATCTGGTCCTGTTAATCCTTCTGTATTATCTTACTGTAACCAGTAGCTGGCTCCTTGAGCATGTATGTAACAATCCACAGGGATTGAGAGAAGGAGAGAGAGAGAGGAAGAGTATATTGTAAGAGAAGGCAATATAAGAGAAGAGATCTAAGAGAGAAGGTCTCCCAGTTGTGTGCGCAGAGTTTCCCAGAAGATCTCAAGGCTGCATATCAAGTTGCAGCAGAACTGAGTTTACTCTCTCAAGATATAATATAAAAACCAGTTCCCGTGGACGTAGCTTCCCCCCTAGAGGTGAACCACGTAAAATCCGTGTGTTGTGCGACTATTTCATGTGTTTGTGCTTTACTTATGTGTTATTACATTAATGTTGCTTATCAGTTGATGGACGTATGTATGTTATGCTTCAATTATAGCACATAGAGAGTTAGACACAAGTTGAGGGTATCAAGTATCCTGTATATGAGTTATCAGTGCTTAGTTCATAACAGTTTGACAGTTACAGTGTTAAGTGACTCCGGTATATGAGTTCCGTGATTTCAACGTAGTTGATGTCAGTGTGTTAAACTGTAGAGGTCTAAGTGAAGTGGTTCAACACTCTTGTGAAGATCAACAGAGTTAGTAGACCCAGGAAAGAGGTCGCAAGACCTTGAGAGCTGTTACGCATATTGAGCCTCATTATAGGATATATTACAGAATAGAAAGGCGATATCGCATCATCTAGAGAGCTGTGGTGTGAGATATCGTAGGGAAGGAGCTGAGCGGAAGAGTAAGTTGCACATTGCCATAGAAGCTGCGATGTGGTAAGAGTCTGCTCCCTATCAGCGCCAGCTAGAAGGAGAGATTGCTTTCGCAGAGAGATCTCGCTGGCGAAGAAGAGTCGCGAGACCCTAGGATGCCACAGAACCCGGTTGAAGACACCTAAGTCTTCAACCACCCCATTTAAGATCACTTCGGGTGAGACTTTAGGCTGCTCTGCGGTCTGTCGTCGTTGAATGGGCCAGTGAGCTAGGGGTTTTGTTGGTACAGTAAAGTAAACTTGGGTCTGCCCAGTAAGAAACAAAAAATGGTTCCATGGCCAGCTTTGAAAAAATTGACGAGCTAATGTTCTATTGGAATCCTACTAAAGAAGAACTCAACCAGTGGGTTGGGTCTAAGGAAAAAGAATTCGCTGCGACAGAAAACAAGAGTCTTAGACTGAGTACAAAGGACTGGTTACAAAAACATATCTTCACAGATCTGCATGAGATATTTTTTGCGACCTATGCAAACGAGCTGTATGACTGGTTATCAAATTTGACTAATAAGAACATATTCAAGAAGAAAAGAAACATAATCTAGACGCTGGAGCTGATCCAGACCGTGAAGAGCGTTGATAATCCCATTTCGCGGACAGTAGACTTCTGGCTTGCAAGTTTGCTAGAAGGCTTCATTACAGAGTTCACAGTCGATCAAAGAAAGAGTTTTAGCGAAGGAGAGAGGTACTTCTTCAAAGGCTATCGCGGTAAGTACCTAAGCTCTTTAAACTTGTTCATTAAGATGTTATTGCATGAAAAAGGAGTAATGGATTTATCCTCAGATGAATAAGCTAAGTCAGTGTAATGTCATAAGAGTTTGAGAGTGATTTTGATGAAATTGGATGTACACATAGTGGTAAGAAATATAAAGTAGATTTCAGATCTTCTCTCTTTGAAAACAGTTCAGATAGCACTAGAGAAAAGAGTCACAGTAATACAGAGAGACCAGTAGGAGGTATCCCTTACCACCCTTATACCCCACAGAAAACAACTGGGACTCAGAGTAATCCCGTAGGAACTACATCTAGTAGTTCACATACAGTACATACTACTGCTACATCACCTACACCTACACCGCCGAGTGGTAGTAATACAGCAAATCAGCATCCACCACGTAGAAACAGAATGGGGGATGACATGAAGTTACCTACTTCAAGGGTATAGGGGCAGAAGACCCAGAACAGCATTGGTTCCTATGTGAAGCCGTATGGACCATTAAAGGAATCCAGGATGATAATATTAAACTTGTCTAGTTGGTCACTACACTTAGAGACAGAGCTTTAACATGGTATATGAAGTATACAACAGCGCTATCCAGAACGCTTACACAGGTCAAGACCGCAATGATTAAAGAATTTAAGAAACCTAAGTCTGAGTCACAGTGTATCACAGAGCTTAAAGACATTAAACAGTTACCTACAGAGTCACTATGGGACTTTGATCAGAAATTCAAAGCTCTTATAGACCAGGTTAGCTTTGAGTTTGCGTCAGAGCAGCATAAAGAATGGTTCATCGCAGCAATGCTTCCTCACATCAGACTTCCATTAATGCAACAGAGACTTCGTACGTAGGATGAAGCGTTGGAGATGGCAATGAAACTAGAGGCTTCACCTCTAGCTGAGACCAATACAGGAATGACAAACTTACAGAACTAGTTAGCCAATCTCACGTTACAGATGCATGAGATTAAGAAAGGAAAAGAGATTGCACAAGAACTGTGGTGTATAAAGTGTAAAGGACAGGGCCATACTAAGGATAATTGTCCAGTATTTGTAGAATATTTAGCAAGTGGGGCTCCTAACCCCTTATTACAGACTCAAGGGACGTGGTGTGAACTCTGCAGAACAAGAAGACATCGACCACCGAAATGCCCTTTACTTCAGAAGTATGTACAAACCCCTAAGAACTTATATTGTAACTTTTGTAAGTCAATAGGTCATGATGAACATAATTGTCGAGCTTATGATATTATGATAGAATGAAAACATGACATATACAGAGTCCAGTCGGAAACACTAGGTCCAACAACAAGACCACAGCATGAAGAAGCTCATGTTGGTCGTGGAGGAGGATTCAGAGGACGAGGCCGTGGAGGAGGCTTTGGCCGTGGAGAAGGCTTTGGCCGTGGCCGTGGACCTATTACTTGTTACAATTGTGGAATTGTAGGACATTATGCTAGGGACTGTCAGAACCCTAGTACGACATGTAAGTATTGCAAGTCCTATGAGCATATTATAGAAGAGTGTCCGATCTTGATAGCCAATATTAGGGACCCTAAGCCAGCAGTAAACCAGAACATTCAGCTTATTGCTGCTGAGCAGAAAGAGCCAAAACCAAGAGTCAATATTGTGATTCGCAGCGGTGCTTCTACTAGTAGCACATCGCAGGATGACGCAAAGAACACAGGTCCAAAGTGGGTGCGCAAAGCAACTAATAAATCAACACCACTCGACCTGCAAAAGAACAAAGAAACGTTTCAGCAAGAAAAAACTTTCTTTGCTGAACCTACAGCATCGGGATCACATGTACTGCCTTGTAGGGATGTACCACAGCAAACACCTTGTGGCATTAGTCCTGTGCAGATATCGCAGTCTACCACATCGGGAAGGTGCGAAGAGGACGAGTTGACAAGAAGTGTACAATCCTTCCTACAGAGTTGCTTGAAACTCGTTAGAAATGAGAAAGCTATCGGAGAGCTTCAGCGCATCATAGATCAGTGTCAGCCATCTTCTTCCATGAACAATGCGTAGCGTGCTGTTCATAATATTATGGGACATACAAGAACAGGAAGAGAGATGAGACTCACAGCACAAATTGGAGAATTTGGAATGGACGAGGTAATCCTAGATTTAGGATCAGAGGTAAATGTTCTGACTAAGCCAACATGGGAACAGATGGGTAGCCCTAAGTTAGCCAGATTGCCTATCCATCTGCGTTTAGCCAATCAGCAGTGGGTATCACCACTGGGTCGATTACCGCAGGTGCCAGTTGATATTGACAGAGTTCACAGCTTTGCCAACTTTGAAGTTATAGAAATCATTGGCGACAGTAGACCATATCCAGCTTTACTAAGTATTGATTGGGCAATTGATAACATGGCTGTTATCGACTTAAAGAAAAGACAAATGACCTTTGAGGATACACAGATCCGGGTCATCGCACCGTTGGATCCTTTTCAGGGTCCTCGCTATATTGAACCTATCCAAGCAGAGGAGGAGGCGCATAACATGGAAAGCCTTTATCAAATGACTGCTAATCAGAGTGATTACATCAACCCTACCACAGAAGGAAACATTAGTTGGCGATGCGACAGCTCATGCGCATCAGACTCGGATGTTGGTCTAGAGAACTGGCAGAACAGACTTTACGAAGTCTCAGCTCACAGATGTGCATTTATGACTAAGTCAATGCAATGGATTGGCACTGAGAGTATTGACATTCCATCGTTTCATGGCCTAGCAGATGTCAATGAATTTTTACAACAGTTTGAACAAGAAATTCCTCAGGAGCAGAGGATGACAACTATCAACCTTGCAGTAAAAGCCACACCTGCAAGATGGTGGCACGCACATAAAGAACATATCGCATCATGGGATGATCTTAAGAGACTGATGGCGATCATATTTTCTAATGACAAGGAGCCTTTACAGCAGAAATACACAGGAGAGAGTGACCCCAGGTCACATATTCAGATTTGCGAACAGAGTTGGTCAGCAATTCCAGGGGATGAATGGGTTCACCTATTCATTCACACTTTAGACACAGTGCCAAGGAATTGGTACACGGAGATAGAATTGCGTAGAGGAACCATCATATGGCCACTTATGATAGACAACTTTCTACTCACTTTCACTTTTGAATCTAAGTATCCAAGCATTGATAAGGCCCTAGGTGTTATAAAAACCAAGATATTTGATGACTGTACCTAATCAGTGTCTTTTCAGTTTGATTGGGCTATCCAGTTAGAAGATGCACTTGAGTGTTACAACTTCGTAGTAGAGCCAGATGACGAGGATGAGAATCCTCGCAGTGTCAACATTCCCGAGTCAGAAGGAACTCGCGATGTTGATGGACCAAAACTCGAGATTCCAGCTATCACAGACCCTATCAAGATTAAAAAGATCAATATTGGCACAGAAACAGAACCAAAGTTTGCCTCTATTGGAGACTATTGGGATGATGAAATAGTAGGACACATCGCAGATCTCTTACATGACTATCAGGACCTATTTCCCACTAAGTTCACAGAGATGAAGGGAATAGTAGGAGAGTTGGGATTCATGCGCATACCATTGAAAGAGGATGCTAGGCCAGTTAAGCAGCGTCCATACAGATTAAATCACCGCTATAAAGAAAAAGTTAAGGATGAGATCGATAAGATGCTAGCAGCAGGCATCATTGAACCTGTAGAAGAGAGCGAATGGGTTAGTCCCATGGTCATGCAGGAAAAGAAAAACAAAGGTGAAATCAGGATTTGTGTCGACCTACGCAAACTCAACGACGCATCCCTTCATGACCCATTTCCGACACCTTTCACTGATGAATTTTTAGACAATGTGGGAGGAGAGGAGGTCTACTCCTTCACTGATGGCTTTTCAGGCTATCACCAGATCAGAATCCATTCAGAGGATCGACATAAGACCACCTTTGCGACGGAATGGGGCTCATTCTAGTATACGGTAATGCCCTTTGGTCTTAAAAATGCACCAGCTATCTTTTCTAGAGTAGTAGTTGCTGTATTCAAGGAATACATCCATAAATTCTTAGAAGTCTATTTTGATGATTGGACTGTATTTGGATTAATTGACAAGCATATAGGAGATTTAAGGCTCATGTTAGAGAAATGTAGGCAATATCAAATTTCTCTTAACTTGAAGAAATGTATATTATGTGTGCCATTTGGTATTTTGTTGGGTCATATTATTTGCAGACAAGGATTGATGGTAGATCTTGCAAAGATTGCCATCATTATACATCTCCCAGCATCCATCTCAGTCAAGCAATTGAGAATAGTGCTCGGTCATACTGGGTACTATAGAAAATTCATCAAAGGTTATGCAAAAATCACAACACCTATGGAAAAGCTATTAAAGAAAGACGTGAAATTCCTATGGAATGAGGAATTCCAGCAAAGTTTAGACACACTTAAAGAGAAGATGGTTATAGCACCCATATTAGTATTCCCAGATTGGAACAAGCTATTTCATGTCCATGTGGATGCATCTGGCATCGCACTGGGGATCGTCTTAACACAGCCAGGAGAAGGGGGTATCGATCACCCTATCGCGTACTCAAGTAGAAAGCTATCTACTGCGGAAAAGAACTACACCACTATAGAAAGAGAAGGATTAGCTACGGTGTATGCTCTATAGAAGTTCAGGCACTACCTGTTGGGTGCCCCATTCAATATGTTTACTGACCATTCTGCTTTAAAGTATTTGGTCAATAAACCAGTATTAGGAGGAAGTATCTATAGATGGTTACTCTTATTTCAGGAGTATGATTTTGAAATCATTGTAAAACTAGGAAGATTAAATGTCGGACCTGATCATCTATCGCGAATAGATTCAGGAGAAGAACCAAGTAATTTAGAGGATAATCTGCTAGATGCGCAATTATTTTGTATCTAGATCGCAGATGAGTACTATGAGGATATTATTCACTTTCTCACTACAGGGTGGGCACCAGTTGACTTTACTAAGCAACAAAAGAAACAGTTAGTTGTGAAAGCAGCAGAATTCACTTTGATCACATGACATCTATATAATTTAGGTCCAGATTAAGTCCTGCGCAGATGCGTGATGCCGCACGAGAAAGAGACCATTATCAGAGAAGCACACTCAAGTACCGCAGGAGGTCATTTCGCAGGAAATCCGACTGCTCAGAAAATCATGACTGCAGCGTTATGGTGGCCTACTTTGCATAAATACACTAAGGAGTTTTGCAGATGCTGTGATATCTGCCAGAGGGTAGGAAAACCTTCACGGAGAGATGAAATGCCGCTGCGACCACAGATTACGCTGCGAGCATTTGACAAGTGGGCTATAGATTTCGTGGGTCCTATCAACCCACTAGGGAAATGAACTGGTGTGAGATACATCATCACAGGAATAGAATACCTTACCAGGTGGGCGGAGGAAAAAGCAGTAAGGAATTGTGATGCTGCTACAGCTGCACAGTTCATCTTTGAAAACATCATAAGCAGATTTGGATGTCCAGTAATCTTGATGAGTGATCAAGGCACACATTTTCTGAACCGCACTATTGAGGCCTTGACAGAGGAATTTCAGATCCAACACCATAAGAGCACTCCCTACCATCCTCAAGCTAATGGTACGGTGGAGGCCTTTAAAAAGATTCTAGAAAATGCTCTTACTAAGATCTGTGACAGCCAAAGAAATGATTGGGACCTTAGGGTTAATGTTGTATTATGGGCTTATAAGACTACATGCAAGAAAATCACAGGACACACACCTTTCAGCTTGGTGTATGGACAAGAGGTTGTTATGCCCATGGAATATATTATTCCCAGTTTAAGAGTTGCTCAAATTACCGAGATAGCTCATACAGATACGATGAATGAAAGACTAGCACAGCTGCTTGCCTTAGAAGAAGACAGATTCATCGCAGGATTTCATCAGAAAGTGCAGAAGGCACGAGAGAAAGCTTGGAATGACAGGCACATCAAGAGCAAGAGTTTTCAGATAGGAGACCTAGTGCTCCTATATGATAGTAAGTTTGTTAAGTTTCCATGGAATTTCAAGATGCATTGGTTGGGGCCATATCAGATTCAGTATGTTACAGAAGGAGGTACCGTTCAGCTCAGCAAACTAAACGGGGATCTTCTTCCCACTTTGATTAATGGCAGTAGGCTTAAGCTCTATAGTGACAACCACTCCACCTCTCTGCCCTAACCCAGACAGCTTTGAGAGTGTAGATGCCCAGTGTAGTTGAAAGGAGGCATCGCACCAGTAATTAGTCTACATCGGTAGGTAAAGAGTTCTAATTATTCTAAGTATAAGGAATCACATGAGGAAAGTTTATTTTGTGCAAGTCACAGGATGCTTGCGGAGGTGAGGTTAAAAATAAAAAATAAAAGTTATGTTGCGCAAGTTTTGCACGTTGTGAAGTTTTATGCCAGGATGTTGGTTCAGAACGATGCAGTGTGACATCGCAGCAATGCGATGCTCCCCGTGCCACATAGACAAGTTTGAAAAGAGATAGAGGGCCAGTCACTTTGCCTTCTGACAGGCAGTTAATCCAGAAATGACCGGTATACGTTACCCTAGATTTGGCAATAGTATAATGATTTTTCCAGATTTGCTAAATCTTGGTCGAGACCAGCGCCTATCACTAATACAAAAGCGCGGATTTTTTCCACGGATGTTTTCCACGTTTCATACTTTTGGGTGTTAAATCGGAACTAGTAAAAACCATCCGTCACTATATCGACGCCTATCCATCGCTATATCGACGATTCCATCTTATCCGTCGCTATATCGACGTCTCAAATCCTATCCGTCGCTGTATCCACGGAGATCCGTCGCTATAGCGATGACACTGTCAAGTTTAGATTTTTTTGGCTTTTTACAACGGTCAATTTGCCTTAGGGGGCAAAAGTCAATGTTTAAGAGTTCTATAAAAACGAAGACCGAGATTTTCTTCCCTCCTTATTCACACCCATGATAACTCCAATTCATCTCATAAATTCCTTTACACTCATAACTAACAAATCAAAGATCAAATAGACATT
>LPNX010797337.1:119392-178393 GCA_001517045.1 Pseudotsuga menziesii | reverse complement strand
TTTTTAGAGGAATTTTGGCTATTTTTGGAGGAAAAATGGGTTTTTTGGCCTTTTGGAGGCATTTTAGGCCTTTTGGAGGCTTTTTAGATGGTTTTGTGGCCTGTTAGAGGCATTTTAGGCCTTTTGGAGGCTTTTTGTGGGATTTTCAGGGAAATATGATAGGGAAATGGACAAATGAGCCATGTAGTGAGGTAGATGAGGTAGTTAACCATTTTTGGGTGTTAACAATGGTGAGAGGATTGGTTCCTTCCATGTCATATATGAGTGCTAATCCATTTTGATATGACTGTAGGATTGGTTCCTACATGATCAGATATAAGGGATACTACCATTCTTGGAATGGAGCTTCCTGGTGAGTTACCAGGAATACTTAGTCTAGGACTGAGGGCCTTTTTGAGACGATTGTAAGATGCAATATTACATGATCAGATGTGAGCGCATAGACATTCTGATGTGATTGAGGGATGTGTTCCCACTTGATCAGATATAAGGGCTATTTCCATTCTATCATGGTGAGAGGATTGCTTCCTTCCATGGCAGATGTGAGTGTCTTCCATTCTGATGTGACTGTAGGATTAGTTCCTACATGATCAGATGTAAGGGCTACTGCCTTTATGACGAGTAGGTCAGATGTGAGTGCCACCCATTCTGGCGAGTAGGTCAGATATAAGGGCTATTTCCATTCTTTGAATGGAGGCACCTGGTCAGTTACTAGGAACCCTCAGTATAGGACTGAGCTCCTTTTTGACGAGTCAAGGTCAGATCTAAGTGCTGTGCCTTTCTGATGAGTCAAGGTCAAATGTGAGTGCTGGCCATTCTAACTTAGGGTCAGATATAAGGGCTACCAAAGACCTAAAAGGAGGTAGGCCTACAACTAGTATGAAAAAGGGCTCGATCTGTAGAACTTCCTGTGATGAGAAGAATCATGAGATAACACATATGATGATGACCCAGTGATGATCCAGATCGAGTTATGATTCAGATCCAGTTATGATGTCTCCGAGATGATCGAGATCAAGTGATGATCCAGATCTAGTAGTGATGATATAGATCGAGTGAAGATCTAGATCCAGTGATGATGACCCTGTGATGATCTAGATCGAGTGATGATCCAGATCCAGCGATGATGATCCAGATCTAGTGATGATGATCTAGATTGAGTAATGATCCAAATCCAGATGAAGATGACTTGAAGATTAAGATGACTTGAATATGGAGATGAATTGAAGATGAATATGAAGAGAACTTTACGATGACCCTTATGATATAGAGAAGAAGACTTGTGTTGAAAAACTGTGTTGAGAAAATACCTTCCTAGTTAAGAGGGAGTGTTGATGAATGTGTAACTTTGGAATGTATTCACTTGTATTTCTTATGTATTGTACCCCGATGTTTATTCTGGGATGTTTCTATAATGTAATTGAGTCATGTCATGCCCCAATGTTCCGATCAGGAGGATCTATAATGTAAACAAGTCATGTAAAGTCATTGTGGGTAACCCTCCTATTGTCTAACGGTTAAAGTCCCCGTAGTTCCAGGCACTAGGGTTATTAGACTCACCTAGTGAAGTCGGCCCTAGTAGGGTTTAGTCATGTCAGGAATTAGTATAAATAGAGAGCTAGCCTCTCTATTTATCACACACTCACTCACACTCAGTTGTAGCACATAGTTGAGGAAGAAGAAGACACTGGGGCAAGGAATAAAGAGGTTACTGCTGTCAGAGATCATCGTACTGTTTTGGGTTTTACTTTTGGTGCTGATTCTATCTCTAAGGAAGTTGCGGGGTTTTCTCCATTTATGGTTTCCCCAAGGAAAAACATTGTGTTCATTGTCTCTTGTGTTTGATTGCTGTACTTGTTATTCTCTCAGTTAAAGATCCTAACATAATTCTAGCTTGAACGATAAAAACTAACACTACATTATTTCATGTTAGATAGATCAACTAGCTATATCTCGTGAACAAATTGCAACAAACAAATTTATGTCTTTCGCATAAAGTTTCTACTGAAATGGATAGGCTTCAAAGTGAAGCTTGCTAGGAATTTGATTATGGATTCCAATCAATACAAGAAAAAAGGATATTTGCTTATACGCTCATTGGATACAGGAAGTCTTGTATCTCATATTCAACTATGATCTAATGAAAGGTGATATCTTATTCCTACATGAAATGTATACAAAGTTCTTACCAAATGAAATCCTACTTGCTAAAAACTATTGCTATGTATATGCATCTAACATTCATGGTGTTCTCACATGTTACAAAAAACAACATAGTGATGTAGAAATGGAACAGTTACATAATCAACTAAACTGAAACAACTATTTTCCAATTTCAAATTTTCAAGACCATTATCAAATTAGAAAATGTCTACATCGCACCACATGCACCACTTGAAGAACTTTATTTCCTTATACATAGTATAATAAAGGACAATTGCCAAAATGAGCACATTATAATTATTGGCGACTTGAATTTTGCACATGTTGGAAAGCAACAATGCACAAAAGAAATCTTGCTCAATCATGAAAAATCATAACTTCAAATTGTATACAACAAAACCAACAACCTAAGTTGGCTCTTTTGTAATACCCTGATTTTGACCCCATTTGCATTAAAAGGTACATGATGTATAATTGTAATTAATCGTGGTGAGGAGCTAAAGGAAAAATCCCCACCATCGATTTGGTTGTGTATGTTTCGGCAAGAGGGATCGTTGTTGATGGTATATCGTGCTATCCAGCACATTATAATTTTGACATCATGTAAGTATGCACATTGATTAAAATAAACCTACAGCCAGCTATGGTGGTGCAATGTTAAATGAAAAGGGCATGATTCCTAAGGTTAAGGGGGGGGGGGGGGTTGTCTAACCCATGGGGGCCATTGGGAGTTTACCATGTGTCGACCACCCTAGTTATTATATTGTTAGTGGGGGTAGTTATGGGCTGGTAGGAAACCACTACGCTCATTCCTACACTCTCTCCATGACGCCTTGGCCGATCGTCCTGTCCACTCTCCCCACCACCAACTGTTCATTTTTCTCACGTAGGGTGGAGTTAAAATGGAGTACAATTCATTGTTGAGGGGTTCATTCTCCTTTGCCTCATGGACTGCTGGCTTGCGGACTGGTTCTTTCTCTTGTTCATGTAGAAATATTGGGTTCTTTCCTCCACCATTGCTGGACTGTGAAGGTTTGTCGTGGTTGTAACTGTGGGATGTTTTTATGTGGTTCCCATGTCTTCCTCCTGTTTATGTTGAGGGTCAATTTCCCCCCTGCTCGCATTCTTGTTGTAGTTCATCCATACATTTCATTATTGATCATGGACTATGGTTTTCTTTTATTGCTGTGTAATGCTACCATCATTTCCTTATAAGATTGGGGCTGCTGTTGATTTACCCTGGTTTCAGGTTGTTGTGTAATGCTGCCATCATTTCCTTATAAGATTGGGGCTATTGTTGATTTACCCTGGTTTCAGGTTGCTTTGTAATGCTGCCGTCGTTTCCTTATAAGATTGGGGCCTATGGTTGGGTGGAACGTTGCAACGACGTAGCTGGTTGCGGGATGAGTTCTTCCTAAGATAAGTATTCTTGACTATTTTGTCCTTGCATTTATATTTACTGATTAATGAATATGATGAACATGTGGCATGATTGAATGATCATATGTTTGCTTCCTTTATGTATATGAAGGATTATGCATCTTAGTATGTCTTATGTTTAAGATTTTTATTTCAGCATTATATGCCTCTTCATGTTCATGGGGCTATTATGCCCGTATGTTTGGTGATAGTAGAGTCCTCTTCACTGGGTTAAGGGTCGGGGATGTTATAGTATGGTATCAGAGCTCAAGGTTGCAGCATGGGCCTGAATGGGCCATGAAAGATCAGATAGCAGAGGAAGGTTTCCTTCTGCCCAGTAGCGATCAAAAAATTGTGGCAGGAAAATTCAGAAAATTTTCTAAGTACCAGAATCATCAGCCATCGGAAGACATTAGTGGTTCATGCATTCACCATTGAGGAAGGCTAAAGCACTAGTCTTCCGACGAGAAAAAGTTTTGACTGCCGATTCCGATGTGCTTCACTTCACCGATCGGAAGAGAACTATTGATTTGGTTGGCGATGGATAGGAGATAGTCGAGCCGATGAAGCGGCTGAAGAAGGTAAAGAGAAATATTTTGAAATTTTTTTCTAGGTCCGACCATCGGCGATCGGTGGAAGATAGTTGTTTTCATTGCTGATGGTTAGACAAGGGAACTACCGATGAACTACATTGAAAACATTTAGCTGATGATACACCCACCATTGTGGTAGTCTAAGACACTATCCACCCAACGGATAGTTGATTCGACGACCGATGTGGCGGAAGACAGAGGAGGAAATTTATGAAATTTTTCTAAGAGTTGACTTCATCGGCCATCGGAAAATATTAGTGGTTTCGACCGTCGACAGGTGTTCTGGCCCACGAGAAGAAGAAGAAATTTCCAAAATATTTCTAAGCGTTGACTTCATCGACCATCAGGAAATGTTAGTTGTACGGGTCATCGATGAACATTAGAAGGAATAAGTGGTTCAAAGCGCCACCATTGCAGAAGCCTAGTGCACTAATCCTCCAACGGATATAGGTTCTTCTTACCGATTCCATGATGGTTGTGTTTTAGTCGCCGATCAGAGGAGAATAGTAGTTGACATCGCCGATGAGTAGAATATGGAAGAGTCGATGCAGTGGAAGACAAGGCAAGAAGAAAATTCAAAATTTTCTCTAAGGCACGAGATATTCGACCATCGGGAAATGTTAGTGGATCGGATCATCGATCGGAAGAGGTTCAGTGAAGGTGAACCAAATTTGTGGCTGCCTAGTCAACTATCCATCCGATGTTGCAATGAAGAACTGATCTGACCACCGATAGAGTCATGAGCTATAGAAGACATAGGAAGATTGTGGGCCACTGTTGTGAAAACCGAAGAGACTAATCGTCCGATGTGTAGGGCACCTAGCCGCCGACGTAGCGGATAGTCTATGCTATCGCCGACAAAGTTTGGAATGATGGAGGATTATGGACCTGATATGGCGGATGAAAGTAGAACAATAGATCACCGATAAAATTCAAAAGGGAATAGACAAGTGACCCACTGATATAGCGGAGTAAATTAGAGGTTTCAACCATCGAAACACCGAAATATTAGTAAGGATAAGACCCGATGAGTAGTAGTTGACATCGTCGATGCAGATCAGAAGTTTAGTCAGTTTTCCCGTGGAAACCATAGTAAGGTTACTTTTCTCCGTTGTGGATGCTCAAGGGACTGTGCCCCCGATGAACAGTTGATTTTCTCACCGATGCAATGAAAAATTATTGTTGATAGTGCTACTGAAGAGCGCCAGAGAAATTTGTTGCTTAGATCACCGACGTGTCGGAGTTGTAGATGGGATGAGACCAATTTGAGCAAAGGAAATTTTGAGTTTTTCAAAGTGGATTTTTTTTGGCGATTTCAGTGGTTTCAGTGAAATTCTTAGTAGGATTTTAGGGCTGAAAGGAAGAAAACCTTAGGTGGCTGGAGGTCACATTTCAGACCCAAAAATTTAGTGGTGTGTTTTGCCATCATTTTTGAAATGATGTGGTTTTCACACCTGAGGTGAGAATGAAGCATGTGGATAGGCGTTGGAAATCTTATCCAGTAGGGAACAAGGGACAGTCACCAGAATCTGAGTGTGGAGCAGCAGAGTACTAGGGATTTCTTGAAAGAGAAATGTGTTGCTGTCAATATGGACAAATCTAGAAATTGCATGCCTAGAGGTAGCAAGACCATGCAGTCAAATCAGCTGTTGTGTGGAAGAGGAGTTCCATGCAAGGATGAGGGAAGTAAAAAGGGAAGTTTCCTTAAAACCCTATCTTTCTGATTATAACTACATTTTATAAGTTTTATACATGAAATGTATGAGGATATGCCTTGCATGCATAGGATATTACATGTTGGTAAGAATAGTGAGGATTATACGTTTATAATGAACCACTAATGATAATTATTGCATTGGTATTGACATTAGTGGAACAACCAATGACAACATGGACATGGTTGAGTATGTTGCTGATTCTGATGAATGTGACCAGCAACCATATGAAGAAAGGGATAAGGAAACAATTCCAAGATCAAAATTTGGTGAGCAAATTCTACAATCTCTTGCAAAGGACCAACCAAACTGGTAATGTCAAGGGTGTAAGTAGGACCCATGGAGGTAAGAGTTTAATTATGAAAATTTCATGGAGTGGTAAAATAAAGAGGTCTCATACCATGTGGGTATTTGAATTTTATACTGCATTCATATAGAAATGTGTCATTATGAGCTTAGTAGCCCAAGGATGGTAAGCACTGATGATCTTGATTGTAGTCATCCATCCCATATGAAGTAGTCATGGTTAGGCCATGCATGGTATGTTTGAATGCATAGTATTCCTGAATCAATGCAAGGTAGCATTGAGTGGATATGCATTAAAGGATTTTATAAATATTGTGGTCATGCATTGAATGGATGCATATGAAGGGTGTGAGTAACTAATTTCATAAGTATGGGTGCAATTGTTGTGATGCATGTGATATTATGAATAACTAATGGCTGAAATGATGAATTGATGGCAATTCTGGAACCATTTCAAGAGCTGTTATGGATGCAGGACAGTAAGTGCATGAAGAGGGTAGTCATGATTGATTGGATATTGAAAATTCCCTATGGAAGGGCAAGGTGGTACCAATGATACGCTTGGGAAGTAAGGAGTATCTAAACATTTCATTTAAATTGCATAAATGATGTGATTGTACCCTGTAATTTAAAATATGATGATGATTGCGTGAAGTAAATGAGTTTTGGTAATATTGATGTGCTAACAGCTGGAAATATTTGAATTTTATAAATTTAGAAAATGCTTCAGTGATGGTTGCAACAATGAAAAGGTTATATGCATCCAGACTTACCAAGTGTTTCGGGTAGATTGTTTAGAGCATGGAAATGAGAGTAAGACCATGAAAACTTCTGGAATCTACCATGTGAAAGAGCAAAACCTTATGAGAAGAGTCTCATGGTTGTGAAAATATTTTGTATGCATAATGGGTTGTTAAATTTGAATTTGTGAATTTTGGATTTAATAAATTGCTGACAACTGCTAATCACTATTGGCTTGCATAAGATTGTGTCAGGAGGACGCATTGTAAGTGGGTGTTCATGTTATGCTAGTAAGCATAAAATTATAATGGGAATATTAGTGCTGCTTACAAAAGACCCACAATTGAGGATCACCTCATTTCCAAGCAAATCAATTTCTGTAGTAAACAGAGTTGCAAATTCTCATTGAATTTAATTACTAATGTCATTGCTTGGTTATGAAACAATCAATTTGGATTGTATTATCAGATAATGATTGACTGTTTGGCTAATTGATGAATGTGCCAGGGGTACACACTGCAGGAAGATCATGTGTGATGGCTTGTAGGAGCCAAACTTCATGGGAAGGTTTTCCCTTATCTTGGAAATGTCCCATCTACACTGCATGTTTGGTAAGCCACATGAGTGAGATGGTATAGATTATGTCAGTAAGAAATGTGTGGATATGGAATGTGAAAGGAGTTGGGATGGAAAATCGAGGGATTTTTAACTCAGACAAGGGATCCCCCATTCCTCCTTAATGAAGGAATATTGCCTCGAAAAATGGATAAGTGTTCTGTGACCCTAGATAAGAATATGCATGTCAATTTGTTAAATTCGATATGCAGAGCATGTTTGGATTTTGTTTCCGTTATGGCAGATTACTTGAGTATGCATAGGGCCTACATGGCACACACCGAAAAAGGGTGCACACTTTTTCGATATTGGATCATGGAAGGGTTTTTCAATATTGATTACACCCTAGGGAGTGGACGCACTCCTGGTGTCTCAATACTTGATAGAGGATGATATGAAACATGATTACGACTTTAGAGCAATAATGCTAACGAATGTGCTTATATTGCTTGTGTTGTTAGGATAAACAGATGTAGTATGGTATTGCACACTAAATGGACAATGGCTTGAGCTCATCCTACCTTCTACTAAAGAGCACAGAGAAGGAGACATTCCTGAGGGACTTTCAACTCAGAGAAGGGAGTGGTCTCTCTAAAGAACACAAAGAAGGAGACACTCCTGAGGGACTGCCATCTTAGAGAAGGGAGTGGTCTCTTGTGTGATATGGGGTAGTGGAATTAGAGCTCACTACTGGAAATGAAACCTGGAAATGGTGTTATTGTTGATGGCTTGATAAACCCAACGGTGTTGGCTTGGATGATGATTGATTGTTGATATAAGTGCATGTGTTATTGTTGATGGCCTGATAAACCCAATGGTATTGGATTGGCTGATGATTGATTGTTGATATAAGTGCAGGTGGTTTGTTGATGGTCTGATAAACCCAACTGAAGGTTGGATTGACTATGTGTTTATTTGATGTTATGGAAATTGGGGAAATGTTACAGTGTTGGCTTGATTACCTACAATCTGATACACCCAACTAATAGATAGCTTGGCTGAGTATCCTGATAAACCTAGTAGTGTATTGGATTAAATTTCCTACGGCCTGATAAACCCAATTGTGTATTGGCTTGGCTGGACGGTCTGATAAACCCAACTGTAAGTTGGCTTGAATATGCCTAATATATATATATAATGATGTTATGAAGCGGCCTGCGTGCTGACCTAACATCCAAGTCCATAGGCGATCCCAAGGCTTACAAAGTGAAGCATGATCCTGTGGACCAATGAGGAAACACACAATACAGATAAGTATTGGATTATTTTGCAATTCTTGCTTATGAATATACATGTGTATATGATTTGGTTATGATGTTTTAAGCTCTTGTTTAAGAGATAAAAACTAATGAGAATAAACTAAACATGTGAATTTATTCAATGTTTGAATATAGGTATTGCTGGAAGAGAGGACTATGAGAGCATCCTAGGGGTGCATGTGGACATGTGACTATCCTGGAGAGCTCAAAATGAGCAGTAATGAAAAAGGTGCTAGTGAGACTGTGAAGTTCCTAGCAGCCAAGACAAACCATGTGGGGAGGCTCCATGGTTGAGAGGTCTGAAATAAACTGGGGACACTAAGTGTCATGACCAAGAGGGATATGTCCAGCATTCACGGTGAAGTGAAAGAGGCTGAGAGAATGAAAAGCCATAGCGGTGGTGTGGGTTCCAGGATGGAACAAAACAAAGAGGGGAAAAACTCTTGCTGCTCTCTCTTGCCTTTTGATTATATATATATATATATATATATATATATATATATATTTATGCATTGTGAAAACAAAAGATTTATGAATGCATGTGTGACTGAAAATAGAATGTGTGTATTTGCTTAAAGTAAATTGTGAATGTTGGGATGGTTAATTCCCTACCCAAGAATGGACATGAATGAGCTCATGTGCCTGTTGGGAAGGCATAAAAAATATGAAAGTATCCTTGATGATACTTGGATTGTCATGCCAATTGGGAAATTAATTGACTGATATTAATGCCTATATTATGCTTGGTCTAACAAAATTTCAATGATGCATTTCACAGGTAAGAAAGTTGAAATCCAGTGATGCACATTGATCATGGAGGCAAACCAAAACCTGCTGGACTTGGCTAGAAGTCTCCTTCAATTGATTGCCAGGACCCAAGAGAATCTTGGAGAAATGCTCAAGATACAGAAAAGGTAGAATGAGATGAACCCCTAGATTTTGCAAGACTCTATTGGTTTGCAAAAGGAGGTAAAAATCCTTATGGGGGAAATCCGTAAAGGCAAAGAAAGTGGATCAATGATGGGACATTCATCCAAGCGATCCATTAAGAAATGGTCCAGGCATGAAGAATCAAGGAAAATTGAGCTGGTAAAGATGAAGCATCCAGCGAAATGTTGGAAATGCGGAGGACATCATTTATTACAGGACTGCCCAATGAGGGAACATAAAGAGGGTAGCAGCCACAAAGTTCCTCGATTTGGGGATGAACCGAAAGCTAAGAACCAAAAAGAGAAGCTCATGGAAGCTGAGGGGATTGGTCCTAAAAGTTCAAAGTAAATAATTGAACATGGGACAGATCTGCAAAATTTTTGAAATTTTGAATGTGCAAATTGTATATGTATTCCTATGTATTGGAACACTGAGGACGGTGTTATTCCAAGGGGGAGGGGATTGCAATACCACGGTTTTGACCCTATTTGCATTAAAAGGTACATGATGTATAATTGTAATTAATCATGGTGAGGAGCTAAAGGAAAAATCCCCACCATCGATTTGGTGGTGTATGTTTCGACAAGAGGGATCGTTGTTGATGGTATATCTTGCTATCTGACACATTATAATTTTGACATCATGTAAGTATGCACATTGATTAAAATAAACCTACAAACAGCTACGACGGTGCAATGTTAAATGAAAAGGGCATGATTCCTAAGGTTAAGGGGGGGGGAGGGTTGTCTAACCCGTGGGGGCCACTGGGAGTTTTCCATGTGTCGACCACCTTAGTTATTCTATTGTTAGTGGGGGAAGCTATGGGATGGTAGGAAACCACTATGCTCATGCCTGCACTCTCTCCACGATGCCTTGGATGATCATCCTGTCCACTCTCTCCACTGCCGACTGTTCATTTTCCTCACGCAGGGCGGAGTTAAAATGGAGTACAATTCATTGTTGAGGGGTTTGTTCTTCTCTACCTCATGGACTGCTAGCTTGCAGACTGGTTCTTTCTCCTGTTCATGCAGAAATCCAGGGTTCTTGCCTCCACAATTGTTGGACTGCAAAGGTTTGCCGTTGTTGTCACTGTGGGATTTTTTTCTGTGATTCCCGCGTATTCCTCCTGTTTATGTTGAGGGTTGATTTCCCCCCCCTGCTCACATTCCTACTGTAGTCCTTCCAGACATTTCATTATTGATCATGGACTGTGGTTTTATTTTATTACTGTGTAATGCTGCCATTGTTTCCTTATAAGATTGGGGCTGCTGTTGATTTACCCTGGTTTCAGGTTGCTGTGTAATGCCGCCATCGTTTCCTTATAAGATTGGGGCTGCTATTGATTTACCCTGGTTTCTGGTTGCTGTGTGAGGTTTCAGTCATTTCCTTATAAGATTGGGGCTGTTGTTGATTTTCCCTGGTATTTGTTGCTGCATGTGCCAATATCTTGTGGGGTTGTTGTTGAGTGTTTTGGCCACACTAGGGCCAAGAACATCTCTGAAACGTCTTGTCTGACTTGAGCTGTGTTCACCTTTTTGTTTGGGGTTGTCACCCGGTTGTCTTCATTTTCTTGACAGAGCTGTGAACTATTTTTTTTACTACGGTATGCAGTGGTTGGTATTTGGAATTTTGAGAGTAGGATTAGAGGTTAGGTATGCTTGAGAAACTGGTGTTTGGAGCCACTCAAACAGAGTGAGACTGCTGGATTTCTTCTCCACAACCCTTGAAGAATATTGGAAAGGGAAGTCAGGGCCTGAGTGACTGTGAAGCAGAGAAAGGATTGATTCCTAGTGTTGGGTGTGTGGATATCTTAGAGGTCAGGGTTAGCTTTGGTGTAGGCATCCTTAGCTCTCCATTGAGGCCACCAGCTTAGAATTTAGCCTTTCCTAGCTCCTTGATGACCTGATAAACCCTACTATGTGGGCTTGGCTGATTTGTGTATCTTGGCTATGTGTAAGCCTGCTTTGACCCTTATTCCTTGAGGAATCATGCCTACCTCAGGGGTAGCAGTGCTACTGAGAGATTGATGAGCACGCTGGCCTATGGTTGGATGGAACATTGCAATGATGTTGCTGGTTGCGGGATGAGTTCTTTCTAAGATAAGTATTCTTGACTATTTCGTCTCTGCATTTATATTTACTGATTAATGAATATGATGAACATGTGGCATGATTGAATGATCGTATGTTTTCTTCCGCTATGTATATGAAGGATTATGCATCTTAGTATGTCTTCTGTTTAATATTTTTGTTTCAGCATTATATGCCTATTCATGTTCATGGGGCTATTATGCCCTTATGTCTGGTGATAGTAGCATCCTCTTTACCGGGTTAAGGGTCGGGGACATTACATCTTTGCTTAAACAGTTTTTGACAACTCTATCAGCTGACAATGTCCAATTCCATATCTCTGAGGCTTACTAGACATATCAGCATAGCATTTTCCATTCAATTCCTTTGAAAATATTCACAAATACTTATTCTCTAAAAGTTATATAGTTTGTTTAAGTTTCATAGTTGTAGGAAATGCAAATGCTATTTTGGAAAAAAATTAACCAAACCATCTTATTGTTGTTATTTAGGTTAAGGAATATATCTTAATTCCAATAACTAGTTCAAACAACAATTCAACATTTGCAATATTCATATGTAGATTTTTGTTTCAATCTTTGTGTGTTTCCATGCCTATGATCAATTGGTTTATCTATGGGTTAAAGCCATATAGTATTCTAAACAAAGTAAGCTCACAATAGATACTTGTAACATCTTCAACAATTTTTGGAATTGTAAATTTAATGCAATTGCAATTGATTTGGCATCATGGATATGGTCAATATTTATGGCAACAAGTCCAAAGCAAATATTCCACAAAATCCTTATCATGAGAATCACTTTGCAACATCTCTCATGTATTTTCTGTCTAATAAGGGGAACCTTGAACTCTATATCACACTAGTGGGAATATACCATGGGGCCTTCCAATTCACCTTTATAAAATTGTGTAAGAAAATAAATACCAAAACATAATCTAAATCATAAGAAACAACAATGGCTCACACATAGGGTACACATTATAAATTTACCTTGAAACCCTTAAACATGGTTATTTTGATAGAAACCCATTATTCCATTGTGTGTACAAAGAATGAATCAATATTTACATATAGGAAATTTTAATGACTTAGGAAGGAAATTCAAAATTCTCACTAGTGCATGAAAACCTAGTTAGGGATTAACTAGAGCTCAAATTCCCTTAATTAGACATGTAATTTATTAGAGATGAATTGATAGGGTCATAACTGAACTAAGTGGACAAGTGGAGGCTTAAACACATAAAAGAAAGGAACAATTGCATGATTAACTCATTCATGTGAGGAATCTTTTCAGAATAGTCAAGGAGGGAACTACACACTCATAATAGTAAATGAGGGCACTTGTAGCTCTTGATTAGTGGAGTTAACTCCCTAGAATCACTCCAACAAATGAAACATGTAGTGTGGGACCCTAAAATTAGAGAAATATATCATAATTGAAGGAATGTTACCTAAAATTATAGAGATAGACATGAGGATCACTTCCATGATATAGAAATAGCATATTACTCTCTTGAATCTAGCCTGGGATGAATCTCTTCGATGCTTTAAATGGTGAGATATTGATGCTATGGAGAGGAAAATATGCTCTAACAAAATAAAAGTATTAAATCAAAAAATTCAGAAGCTCTTAGAATAACACTTTGTGGAGTTAAAAAATACTAACACAAATTAAGTTGTTCAAAATCAAATACAATGTGTGTAATCTACACTAGATAATAGCCATGATACTTAAACACAAAAACAGGGAATGTGTTCATCCTAGTAGACTGGGATGGGGATCTCATGGACCATATAGTAGGTTGAGGAAACCTAGAAGATGAAAGGAAGACATTAAAAAACTAACCCTAACATGTAAAATATATAATGAGGGGGATGCATAATGTCATAATGGAAGATGAAAGACACTAGGGAATTGATTCAACATCTATACTTACAAATTTGGAAGATGAAAATGGTGGATGGGCCACCACTCAATGAATTCATTCTTTAAATAGAAAAGTTGATGGGTAGTAAACCCTAACCATTTTAATTGTCTTTCAAATCTTTGTGGTTAAGGGGCATGCGTAACTTTTTCTAGAGAACATCTCAACCACCCCTCATTGTAATCTTGCATCAATACTACAATTATATATTGTCAAAACCTTATTTTCAATAACCATTCTTCAATTTTTTTGAGATCCTAGTGCTGCTTCCATGAGCTAGTCACTTGATCTTCATTATCATTCACATATAATACTAGCCAATTTCTCATCTTTATTGCGGAAAAATTGGCAAAGTTATCAAATTGATGCCTCCATAAGGTTTTAAGCTTACAAATGTTCCTCTATTTTCTACCCTTTTAAAAGCATTGAATCTCTTATGAAAGGCGAGCCCCAAGTTTCTTTTTTACTTTAGTGGCTTTCAGGAAAGTTGTGCTCTTTCTCTCCTACAAAATACCACAAGTGGTTATCAATTACCAGAGGATGTCTATATTCCCTATCCATCCAATCTCAATTTTATTTTATTTGTTTTGAGTGGGGAGCACATACTTCTTTATTCTCACCACAATGATGCTTGATACCTGGGACAAAAAGGTACTAACTGTGCCACAAACCTAAAAACATGACATAAGAGGTATTTAAAGATGATATGGATTATATTCATTAATTAATATATGTGGCAGCAGGAAGAGAGAAAAATTCAATCATAGTTGTGTTTTTAGCAATGTTTAATCTTCTTAATCTTCCAACTATTTCTTTTCTATGTTTTTCTTATATTTTTATAGCCAAACAATATACTTTTGGCAAATATTTGTTGTCACTACAATTTGGAAATTACTAGGTTAGGTTCGAGTTTCTTTCTAATATAAGTTTTTTATAATAAAAAACTTGAAAGAAGAAATCCATAACATTCAACAGACTTCTGGAAAATCCCTGTTGTCGCTACAATTTGGAAAAAATAGTAGGTTAGGTTTGATTTGCTTTCTAACCTAGGGATTTTATAATGATCTTGAATTATAGTCGAAGTTTTGTGTAAAAACCCTAGTGGTTAGGGTACATGTGCCTTCTCCTATATTTCACACTTGGGTGAATATAATATACACCCAAGGGTAGGATACCACACCCCCAAACTCTGTTTACCCCTATTACCTCTGTTTTTCATGGGTGGTGAATGAGGATAACCTACTCTAATACCCTATGCCTTTCTTATATTGGACTCTAATAGCCTCTTCATTTCCTCTATTGGATTCCTATAATAGATAGTTCCTATAACCCATAATATATCTCGGTCATCACTACAATAACAATCCCACTCAGATATAATAACAATGTAGTATAAAAACTAATAAACCTGAGCCTACAAGTTATTTGGAGTAGGACATTAAAGGAATTAAAGGGAAGAATAGGGCTATAGGGCAGGTATTAGGGAAATATGGAAAAAACAGTAAAGGGACCAGAAGGGCGAGACAACAAGCAAGAGCGATACTACCACGATCTTGGAGGAAAAGCTCACTAGTCTAGTATCACTAAGCTTAAATGAACCTCGTTCAATGAACTGTTCTAATAGATCGAATTAGTAATGAATCCCTATATATTTTCAATATATTTTAAAATTTTTTAAAATTGAAATGAATTAGGGCATGGTACTCACAATTTTGAGATGCATTGTCCTTTCTCCAACTATCCAGTCACTAGTTTAGTCTTTGATATCCTTATCTAGCTCAGTCTTGGGTCCAAATCGTTTCTCCCACTATCCAATTTTTAGCTCAGTCAACTTTGATATTCGTGGGTCCAAACACTATAAGGTAACAACTAGAAAACCCTCTCCTAATCTGGTGTCAACTTGGCTGTAATGAGTGAGATAGTTTGTGTGACCAATTGCGAGTCCAGTCCTATTGCATAAGGTATTCGACTTGTTGGGTGAATGTAGCAAAGTATATCCAAATTCCAGAAAGCAACCTTTTAATTACATATGGGTTGAGTCTTTTTTGGCCTTTAGCGACTCTGATATTCGCTGGTCCAAACGCTGAGGTTGTTTGTTTTATGTTTTTATTTATTTATTTATATATTGTATTTAAAATTATATATATATATATAAACACACATATATATGTATATACACACACACACACACACACACACACACACACACACACACATATATATACTAAAAAATAAATTTAATATAAAATTACAAGTAAGATTTAATTTAAAAATATTTAATTTTTATAAGTATAAAGAGATATAATTATTAAGCTTTTGACATTATATGCATAGACTTTGTAGTGGTTAAGACTCATATTGCTAAAGGGTTAAATGTGATCATGGTTGGTGATGATAAGGGATAGGGTTTATAGGGGTTTGGGAATAGGTTTTATAGGTATTATTATTTATAAGGGATAAGTGTTTTAGGTTAGGGATTAGTATCATATGAACCTTCATTTATTTTCTCTAAGTACTATTCAATGTCCCAACAAAAAATCCCTAACAACTTTTCATTACAACTTTTCTTAATCCTCATCGAAGTGGCCACTCCACTTCCACTAGAAATGACCTTCTTCAACATGTTTTATAATATATTCTTGGTTGCAATACTTTAGCACAATATACTTAAAGAAGTTGTACACTAGTTTAAACCTTTCATCAAGGATTCTATACAACGTTGTTATGTATAAAAAAAACCTTAATCCATCTCATGACACTCAATGTACATGTTCCTTCGAGTCTAACTTATCTGTGTTAACCTCTTTTCTAGATTCCTATCCTTGATCACACATTCATTCACCTAATATGACTACCTTTGGGAAACTTCAAGCAGTAGAGACAACTATTCCTTAGCAATCGTCTGAGGAATTGTACCATACATATTGGCAATTCGTAAGACCTCCTTCAAAGGGAAAGTGGGATCACTATGATTTACATCAATATAGGTAGAAAAAGTAATTGAATAGCTGAATCAATAAATTCCTAAGTGGAAAACAAAGGTAGGAAACAATGTGATGAAAAAGGTATCCACAAAATATCTAGCTAAGAAATGAAAATAAAAGATGAAGAATCAAGGATAAACATTAGATAATGTAGAGAATTGTGATTCTACATAAGATCTTGTAGATGTTGATTATCATGAGAGTTCTCTTATTGTCATGATCATGATGATAATTATCATCATCTTCATGTGAAACAATAGAAGTCATAATGATGAGGATTGTGATGATGATGACGACTATTATGAGTGGTATCATCATAAGATGACAATGATGATGATGAGGATGAGGATGTAGCTGATGATGATGATGTCGATGATGATCATGATGCTATCCATGACGATGATCATTATGATGACGATGATGATGACGATGAAGATATCAATGATGATGATGATGATGATAATGATGATGATGATTATGATGATGATGATGATGATGATGATGATGATTATGATGATGATGATGGCGATGATGATGATGATGGATGCTGCTGCTGCTGCTGATGATGTTGATGATGATGATGATGATTACGATGATGATGACCACAACGATGATGGATATGTTTTAGTCTGGAAACTCTCCCAAAGCCTAAAATGATGTTTATGATGATGATGGCAATGATGATGATGATGATGATGATGATGATGATGATGATGATGATGACAATGACAATGATGACGACGATGATGATAATGGATGATGGTGTTGTTGATGATGATGATGTTGTCGATGATTATTACGATGACGATGATGATGACAATGATGATGGATGATTTTTTAGTTTGGAAACCCTCCCACACCCTAACATGATGTTTATGATGATGATGATGACGATGACGATGATGAAGAAGATGATGATGATGATGACGATGACGATGATGATGATGAAAATGAAGACAATGACAATGATGTCGATGATGACGATGACAACGGTGGTGATGATGATGATGATGATGATGATGGAAATGATGATGGTGATGATGATGATGATGATGTTGACGATGTTGACAATGCTGAAGATGATGATGATGATGATGATGAAAATGATGATGCTTCCACTGATGATGATGATGATGATGATGATATGAAGTAATTAATTTGATCTAGGTTTATTTTTATTTTTAAAATTAATTTTAATGATGATGTTGATGTTGTTGTTGTTGATGATGATGATGACGACAATGATGAATATGATGATGATGACGATGATGTTGTTGATGATGATGACGATGCATTGTACCATACATATTGGAAATAGAGAAAAATATTCCTTCTAAGTAGAAATGAAGAGAAATTTCTTTGGTAAGACCTCTTTCCTTCAAAGGAAAAGTGGGATCACTATGATCTACATCAACATAGGTAGAAAAAGTAATTGAATAGTTGAATCAATAAATTTCTAAGTGGAAAACAAAGGTAGGAAAAACGTGATGAAAGAGGTATCTACAAAATATTTAGCGAAGAAATGGAAGTAAAAGATGAAGAAATAGGGATAAACATTAGATAATGTAGAGAATTGTGTTTCTACATAAGATCTTGTAGATGTTGATTATCATGATATTTCTGTTATTTTCATGATCATGATACTAATTATCGTCATATTCATGTGAAACAATAAAAGTCATGATGATGAGGATTATGATGATGGTGATGATTATTATGAGTGTTATCATCATAAGATGACAATGATGATGATGATGATGTCAATGATGATCATGATGATATCCATGATGACGATCATTATGATGATGGGTGTGATGAATATGTTGATGATGATGATGAGGATGATGGAAATGATGATGATTATTGTGATGATGATGATGGCAATGATGATGATGATTTCCTTGATGATGATGATGATGAAGATGAGGATGAAGATGATGATGATGATGATGAGGATGGCAACAACGAGGATGATAATTATGATGATGATGTTGATGATGACGACGAAGATGATGCCGTCGTTGTTGCTGATGATGATGATGACGTTGATATGAATGACGATGACTATGATGATGATGATATGAAGTAATTAATTTGATCTAGGTTTATTTTTAATTTTAAAAATAATTTTAATGATGATGACGATGACAATGATGATGATGATGATGAATATGGTGATGACCATGTTGATATCATATGAAATGATGATGATTATGACAATGATGATGATGATGGATTATTTTTTAGTCTAGAAACCCTCCCATGCCCTCAATGCATGTGTCTAGTCTAACCAAGCCAAATTTCACACCAAGCCGACACATACATAAATAAATTCTTGATTGGCCCCACGTAGCACATGATGACGACGATGATGAAGACAATGGACTTAGATTTTGAAAAAGAAAATTACAAACAATATGATGATGGTGATGACGATGATGATGTTGAAAAAAATGACGATTATGATGTTGAGGACAATGATGATGATGATGAAGATGATGTTGATGAATATGATGATGATTATGATGAAGATGAAACAAATTTATGCAATAAAATTTTTAAAAAATATAGATGGACATAACAATAATAATTACCTCGATGAAGACATGCCAATCATGCGTTTAGACCCCCACAAAATCACCTTTCTTTGTTATGATATTCTTCAAGTTTGCACAAAATCCAGTGGGAAATTTAATTTTCCACATTAATTATTTAACAACATTACTTTGATGCTCCGAAAACATTCATCGAATTGAGTTTATATTAATTTTGTCTTTGTTGCTATGTAATTGAATGACATCTTACATTGCATGGTTACCTTCTTGAATGTATTTGTAAACTTTCAAAATTTTATCTTTCTCTCTCCTTTTCTCCAGTAGTCACCATAACGTTTTAGTCACATTCTTTCCAATATGCATTGTATCATGCATATGAGAAATTTGTAGGTACTTATAGTAGGGAAACTTGTTGAATTGTATAGGATAACTTTTCATTCCTCGTGGAATACCATTAATTCCTTCATGATCATGAAGGACATCATGAATATTATTTTATAAATAAATTACACAAATAAATTATGGCCATTACAACAAACAACTCATAATAAATATTAAAATACATAACATATCATATACGATGATCCATATGTACCAGCTTGACGATTTCTATTGTATTGCATCTTCCAAAGGTGATGTGTCATTCTCTATGGTTTTAATGCAGTCTCTTGCTTCCCATTTAAAATATTTTTTTTGGTTGTTCTATACTTGTGATTCTTAGAGAGGAAATGCCTATACTCATCAAACACCTCCTTTCTTAAGCTTTTTGAGCGACGGGATTTGATCTTAGGACCACAAACTAGACATGCAAATTTACCCTTTGTCTGAAGACCTACAATATATATATAGAATATCTATGTCAATTATAATTATATATAAACTATATTAACTACTTCATATAATAAAATGCAATTAAAGTGGAACTTAAAAATACAAACCACAAAAATGGGTTAACCTTGGGGCATCGTGTATTGTCCATACAACCATTGCATGGAATTGAAATTGCCTTTGTCATACTAGTCTAGATACGTCATACATAGTGACACCATTCCATAAATTCAGTAGCTCATCTATAAGAGGTTCGATATATACATGCATATATTTGACTTGGAACTTACCTGATTGATTTGAAGTACATATAAAATATATAATTATGAGAACCATTAATATATATAAACCATGGACAAGAGTAAAATAATATATATANACGCTAGGAAACATAATACGATAAATGAGATGCCACACACACACACATATATATATATATATATATATATATATATATATATATATGACGCTAGGAAACATAATACGATAAATGAGATGCCACAACTACATTAGAAATAAAATAGTTGTAGACACAAAATACCTGGAATAATCATTAACAACATTATGTTATCCCTCTTTATTGACAACCATGGAGGAATGTTATTGTTGATAAAAAAATAGGCCACATCGTGTAAATGGATTTCATCTGTACAAATGGATTAACACTGTTTGCTACCAAAGAAATCTTAAGATTATGGGGTTCTTCTTTAAAGTGAGGCCACTTTTCCTCCACATCTCTAAATGCAAAACCATCTACATGCATTCAAATAACATCATCTTGAATTTTGTTCCTGGCATGGTAATCCATAAATTACGCCATGTTATTGCACATGAATAGTTGTTACAAATGTGGAAGGATGGGAATATAATGAAGAACCTTGTGAGGCACATTTTTTGTTACTTGATATTTTCGATATCTACTTATATGACATTTCAGACATTCTGTTGCAAATTCATGCTGATTATAATATATAACATGGTCATTGGGGCATGCATGAATTTATTCATAATGCATTCCAATCTCTTTCATGATGGAAGATAAATATCGATATGTGCTAGGTAAAATATTTGATGGTGGTAACAAAAATTCAGCTATCAAGCTACATCAAATAAAAATAAAAAGAGAGTTACTATAATATGTAAATAATATTAACAAAACATACTTCATCTGTATTAATTCAAATTATGAATTAACAATACAATTATTACAGGAATACAATTACCTTTATCATGATCATATATATGTGTTGGGCCTGGGGAAAGCGCACAGGAAATAAGTGCAAAATAAGAAACACACAAGAGTTAGTTTGCAACGCAAGCATAAGCAAGGAAATATGCGCTAGCAAAGGAAACTGTAGACAAGGAAATCTGCATGGCCAAAGAAAGCTATGCAGAAGAAGGAATAGGAACGAGAGATGTCACCTGCATGGAAAAGGGAAACTGCATAGAAAGAAGATGCTGCAGGGTAAAATGGTAGCACAAGTGCAGAATAATGGTCGAAATCGATAGGGCGATTGTGGGTGCTGAAGTCGGCTTAAGTTGGCAGATGCCACACGAGTGAAAGCACGCTGTAAGTAAGGCCGTTAGTGTCTTGTGTCAGGTCATGATCACCACATCTATAGCATGAGGGGTGGTTGATGGTGATGGTTAACGGACTTCCTGTATGCAATCAACCCTGTGTGGTCATGTAAAATAGTATAAATAGGAGGGATTCAATAGTTAGAAGGTTGCTTTTTAGTTGGTTTTCCGATACTGGTTGGTCGTGTTTTCTTTTTAGTAGCTTTGGAGGTTACGGTTTAGGTTTCCTTTGAATGGTTAGTAGAGGGGAGATCTCTGAGAGAGCAAAGTGAAGCTATAATATTTGAGAGGTAGAGTAGTTAGAAGTCTGCAAGATGCAGTCAGACGTAGTGCAGTAGAAGAGAAGCTTTGCTAGAGAGGTCTATATTCTAGAGAGGTCGATCTAGGCCTTGTGTGGATCAATAGTTAGTAGATTAGGAGAAATAAGACAGAGAGCATGATAGAAAGAAAGAGTCTGAGCTGAAAGATAGATCTAAGATAGTATGCAGTCAAGTGCATGCTGAAGGTGCCATATATTTCTCATGCCAGATGAAGAGTGCCTTGTGGCTTTTCCCAGATGGGTTTTCACGTGAGCTCTCCTGTGTGTTGATGATTGAATGCATATGGTTGTTTTTGTTTCTATTTGTTTATGATTATGATGCAAGTACTTCATGATTGAATGAGTGTTGCACTATCAATAAGATCCCAAATGCATGAAGAGGTTATTATGTGTTACTTCTGGGTATTAGTTTATGTTTACGATGCAAACGCTGTTGCACATCTGTATGTCGTGCCTGTCTGTTACCTACTTTTATATTTTGTTATGCTTAAAGTACTAAGGCTGAATTTGTGCCATGCCGTTAGTAGTTAATGAAATATATGCGCAGTGTGCACTATAGTTCGATGAAAATGACTCCATCCTCGCAAGTTGGTTGAGCTCCTTGGCCGTGCGCTAAGGGACTATAATCCCTCGAAAATCACGGAAGCATGGTTCTGACAGTTACCCATAGAAGAGATATCTTGGGTGAGTCTACGCCTACTTTGTGGGTGTTACCGATGGGGCTTGCTTTGTCAGGACGGTATCTCAGGTATTTATTGGGTTGATAGGCTGCACAGAACCTAGGTCGCATGAGTTAGGAAAAGTGGCCAACAAATGGTTTCATTTTCGGGATCTTATTGATCAAAACGAGGGAAATATTGTGGCAATCGACCAAGAGTGAAGTTGAGGATTGGATAGAGTTGAAGATGTTGGTGTTTACACTGAAGGAAAGTGAGGGTTCGTAGATGATCCCTAAGAACTAGATACAACGATATCTATATTCGGATATCCATGAGATTTTCTTCTCAGAATTTCCTATTATATTGAAAGAATGGATATTAGAGTTAGAAAATCGGTAGACTAACTTCCAAAGAAGAAGAGTAGCTGAGTGGACTGACCAACTAACACAAGAAGTGGCATAAGTAAGTAATCTTATTTCCAGAGCTGTTGATTTTTGGATTGATAGAATATTAGAAGGGTATGTTACTGAGTTTGCTATTGAAGCGATGACATCGTATAGTGGGGCAGAGAGACATTTTTACAAGGACCTCAGGGAAGGTACTTTATGTCTATAAACCTATGGATTAAAATGATCCTTTATGAAAAGGGTATTTTATGACTCAGTGATTGAGTCGCATAGTCTGTGAAGGGGATATAGTGTGTCAAATTTAGGAGTAATATGGGAGGTACTAAGAAGAAATGTTCCCAGAAAGCTCAGAAGATGAGTTGGACACTAGATTCTTAAGAAGTGGAAGGAGGTTCCGGTCAGGGAAAAGGAGGAAGGTAGTAGGAGGAAGGAGGGATTATAGCCTGCCTAGGGAAGGTGAATATGGATGTGAGTCACACCTAGATGAAGGGTCCTATGACGAAGAGGAGGATTATAGTTTGATTTCTGATAGAGCAGAATCAAAAGAGTCTGCAAAGGTGCCAAGGACAGGATGTGACTACGACATCCCAGGAAGATCACTTGAAGTGAGACCTAGAAGTTCCTCACTTGAACATCCTATGAACACTAGTAGTCCTAGTGTCGGGACTAGTGCGCAAGGAAGTCCATGAGTGACCCTAGTAAATCAAGTGAATCCAGGGAATCCAGTGAACAACCCCAATGCCACCCTAATGGTGGGGATAGACGTTAGATTACCCACATTTAATGGGAATGGAATAGAGGATCTAGGAAAACACTGGTTCCTTTGTGAGGTAGTATGGACGATACACCTTGTTATCAATGAGGACATCCAAAAAGCACAAATGATTACGAATCTATGGGGACGTGCACTGGATTAGTTTATGAAGTACTATGTAGTATCGCTAGGGAAGCCACAAAGGACTCTTCAGGAGATTCTCCAAGCAATGATCTCAAAATTCAGAAAGCCACAATTTGAGTCCCAAGTATAGCTGAGATCAAGGATATTAAGCAAGCTTCAATAGAAATAGTATGGGACTTTGATCAATGGTTCAAAACAATGATGGCCAAAGTAAGCTTCCAGATTTTAGATGTGCAACATAAAGAGTGGTTTATTGCTACACTACTGCCACACATTAGAGAACCACTCATGCAACAAAAGATTGCGATGCAAACATAGGCACTGCAGTTGGCGATGAAGCTAGAGGATTCACCTATTGGAGATGGCACAGTAGGAATGACATAGATTCAGTCGCAATTGGCTAATTTCACAATTCAACTCCAAGACATAAAAGGAGGAAAATAGGTGTAGGAAGACCTCTGGTGTATGCGATGCAGGACCAATGGACATACCAAAGATGACTGTTTGGCTTACATGAACTACATCTCATCCATTGCGCCGAACCCATTAAATACCCAGGGGCTTCCCTGGTGCAACATCTGCCACACAAGAGGACACCGCGATGTAGATTGCATGTTCCTGTAGAAGATGGTATGTACCCCAGCCAAATTGTATTGTAAATTTTGTAGATCTGTAGGCCATGATGAAAAATATTGTAGAGACTACCAACTTTCGAGAGAGAAAACGATAGATGCATATCTAATGAAGACTGAGGAACCAATAAATATTGAACATGCTACACCTCAGTTCCAGGATGCGCCTTAGTTTCAGGCTGTGCCTCAGTTCCATCCTGCACATCAGTTTCAGATGGCACCACAGTTTCAGAATATGGCTCTGTATAACCCGTATCGACACCAGTATGCACAACCACAATACCTGCCACAAATTCCAAAACATCAGTTGAGGGGGGTGGAAATTACAGGGGCTAAGGATGGGGAGGATTTGGTTGAGGAAGAGGGCCAGTGGTATGCTACAATTATGGAGTGCAGGGCCACTATGCTAGAGTCTACCCTGAACTTGTGAAGACTTTATCATATTGCAAGAAAGAGCACAATATGGAGCAATGTCCACAAATTACCGCTCGATGGCAATCTCGGATGGTTGGAGCAGCTGACCCAACACTAAATCCTGTGCCGAATGCTCCCAACTTGAATTCTAATGCCAACATACAGGTGATAGTCATAGAACCACAAGAACGAACTATAGATATGGTAATAAGGGGAGGTGCTACAACAGATGCAAATCAAGCTACATAGCCAGAGATTGCAGTGCAAGCGCAACTATTGGTGTGGCCTACTGTGCAGAAGAAAGCACCACTTGATGTTCAATAGAAGAAATGTATATTCATGGATGTATGCCTAGAGTTCGTCGGAACAGAAAAACCATCCACCTCAATCCAAGTGAAATATATTCCTGAGAGATTCCAAAAGATATTTGAACAACAAACTGCAAGCAAGAGTGTAGATAAGGTTAGTAAGCTCAAACCATTCTTTTCAAGTTGTTTGGCACTAATCTAGAATAAGGATGCACTTGCAATGTTGGAAGCACTTACAGAAACTCTTTTAGAGGAAGACCCTCCAGTAAAGAAGGTTAACAGTGTTAAGACAAATTTCAAAACAGGACGTGAACTATCAATGTCCATGCAAATTGGTGATTATGACATGGACTATATCATCCTCGACCTGGGATATGATGTTAACATTTTAACGCACCCGACATGGGAAATAATGGGCAAGCCACCCCTAGAATGGTCCCTAATTCAATTAAGGATTTATAATTAGGTAAATATTCTACCCATTGGTAGGATGAGTCAAGTCCAAGTGGATATTGAAGGATTGCATACTTTTACAGACTTCGAGCTCATCAATATAGTAGATGATACTAACCCATATCCCACACTTCTAAGAATTGATTTGGTGATGGGAAACCAAACCCTTATAAACTTGAAAAGAAGGATCATATCATTTGAAGATTATGAGATGAAGGTAGTTGCGACCCTTGATCCACTGGAAGGACAGAGATACGTTGAACCTATGTTCAACGAAGGGCAAGGTGATCACCTTGACAACATCTATAATGTCACTGCCCTTAAGGAGGATTACATTAATCCTACTACAGATGGTAACCTGAGCTGGCGATGCATGAGTTCATGTACATCAGAATCAGGGAAGGCCCTTGATAACTGACATAACTGATTACATGAAGTCTCTATGAGGAGATGTGCTAGGATAACTAAGTCTGTTCGATGAGTGGGAACTTAGTCACGACCGCTGCCTACATATGAAGGACTACCTAACTTGAAAACATTCTTGACTGAGTTTGAAGAATTGGTAACAGATCTACAATGACTATATGCACTAGATTTTATGCTAAAATCTACACCCGTGAGATGGTGGGGTATGCACAAAATATTGATAACTGACTGGCCATAGTGTAGATGACTATTGGAGGTAAGGTTCGGAGAGGAGGTCACAACTGTGACCCAAAGGTATATAGTGTTATCCAACCCTATTGAACACTTGGAGTAGTGTTCCACAACATTCTTGAACTACCCGCGCCAGGAGTGGGTTCACCACTTCATCCATACTCTTGAAATGGAACCTAGAGGCTGGTACGCATCTATGGAGCTATGCCAAGAAACAAGAGAAAGGGAAAAGGTTGTGCATAATTTCACATACACCTTCCAGTTCGCTGATGAGAAACCAACAGTTGATATCGTGCTGAAGGCTATTAAGGAGAAGATATTCACGGAGATCCCACTGGAGGTTGTGTATTCTCAACCTTGCACTGCGTATTCCCACTAGTGCTGTGAGACAGTTAAACACTGGACGACATGCTATAAACTCTCCAGAGATCTAGAGGATGGTTCAACTAACATCAATATTCCAGAGTTAGAAGGATCGTGAAAAGTAGAAGGAAGCGACATTTCTAGTGAGCAGTTCATCAAGCCGCTAAAGATCAAGAAAGTTAACATTGGGTTAGAGGACAATCCAAAATTTGCTAACATTGGAGACTATTGGGACGAAGAGACAGTAGCCAAAATCAATAATCTATTACATGAATTCCAGGACCTATTCTTGACAAACTTCAGGGAAATGAAGGGGATAGTGGGAGATTTTTGTGTGAAATGAAAATTCATATTAATCCCGACACAAGACCGATAAAACAATGCCCATACAGAAAAAATCTGCACTATAAAGAAAAAGTAAAAGAAGAACTGGATTGCATGCTGGAAGCAGGAATCATTGAACCTGTTGAAGAGTCGGAGTGGATAATCCCTATAGTGATTCATGACAAGAAGGCAATAGGCGAGGTCAGGATTTGTGTCAACCTTATGAAGCTAAATGATGCTTGCTTACATGATCCATTCCCAACACCATTCATAGATGAAGTCCTGGAGAGCGTTTGCGGATAGGAAATGTACTCATTCACAAATAGATTCTTGGGCTACAATTAAGTCAGAATTACACAAGAGGACCACCACAAGACAACCTTTGTAACAGAATGGGGATGCTACCAATACATGGTAATTCCCTTTGGCCTTAAAAACTCCCTTGCTATTTTCTGTAGAATAGTAGTTTCTGCTTTTAAAGATTTCATTCATAGGTTTCTGAAACTATATTTTGATGACCGGACAGTCTTTGATCTGGTGAGATAAAAGTGAGAATCTACGCATGATGCTGGAAAGGTGTCGCCAGTATCAAATTGTGCTAAATTTAAGAAAATGCATATTTTGCGCACCATTTGGTGTATTGCTGGGCCATGTAGTATGCCGCAACGAGATCCTGGTCAATCCCATGAAGGTGGCAATTATTCTGGATGTGCCACCACCCACATCGGTCATGCAACTCAAATCCACATTGGGACATACTAGATATTATCAAAAATTCATAAGAGGGTACATGTAGATAAATTCCCCAATGGAGAAGCTACTGAAGAAGGACGCCAAATTCGAGTGGAACGAAGACTGTCGAGGAAGTTTGGATAAGATGAAGAACAAAATGGCCACTGTGCCAATATTGATATTCTAGACTAGAATAAGGAGTTCCATGTACATGTCAATGCATCATCAATTGTGCTTGGTATAGTATTAACACAACCAGGAGAGGGTGCAATTGACCACACAATTACATTTACAAGCATGAAACTGTCAACAACAGAGAAGAACTACACCACAACTGAAAGAGAAGGGATTGCAATGGTCTATGCACTACAAACGTTCATAAATTATCTATTGGGTGGGCACACCAAAATGTTCAATGATCATTATGCACTGAAGTGCCTAGTCAATAAGCTTGTGTTGGGGGGGGGGAATCTTCTGATGGATCCTCCTATTTCAAGAATTTGACTTTGAAGTCATTGTAAAGCCAAGACGACTGAATGTTGGGCCATACCACTTTCCATGCATTGAAAGTGGTGAGGAACCAAACATCTTGGAGGATAATCTACCTAATGCACAACTGTTTGCTATCGACGTTGTTGATAAAGAATTTGATGCTATTATACACTTATTGAATACAGGCCATGCACCTACAGATTATATGACATGGAAAAATAAACAACTAGTTGTCAAGGCCGTAGACTACATGCTAATCATGAGACAATTGTATAAGTTGGGACCAGATGAAATACTATGCAGATGTGTATTTGATCATGAAAGGAAATGGGTAATGGATGAAGCGCATGTAGGTGTTTCAGGAGGACACTACGTCGGGAAGGAAATGGTGCACAAGATTTTGCAAGCTGGACTCTGGTGGAAAACTGTACATATGGATACAAGGAAATACTGTCGTGACTGTGATAAGTGTCAAAGAACAGGGAAATTATCATGACATGATGAAATGCCACTTGTGCCACAAATTACACTGTAGGTCTTTGATAAATGGGTAGTGTATTTTTTGGCCCTATTAGTCTGCCAGGGAAACAAACTGGTGCGCACTATATTATAACTGCTACAGATTGCTTGACAAGATGGGAGGAGGCAGAACCTATGAAATATTGTACCACACCACGATGAAGTTTCTTTTTGAAATGGTAGTGACAAGGTTTGGTTGCCCAAAGATCCTTATCAGGGACCAAGGTATGCATTTTGTAAATAATATGATTGTTGAACTGACTGCTGAATTCCAAATCCAGCACAAGAAGACGACACCCTACCATCGTCAAAAAAATGGAACTGTTGAGGCCTTCAATAAGATACTAGAGAATTCCTTGACCAAGGTCTGTAATGTGCGTAAAGATGACTAGGACCATAAAGTCTCAGCAGTATTATGGGCCTACAAAACAACATGCAAACGACTAACTGGATATACTCCTTTCCATTTAGTCTATGGACAAGAAGTAGTCATGCCCATGGAGTACATTATGTCGATCCTACAAATTGTTGCACTAATATAAATGATAGATACTAATGCCGTAGAAGAAAGACTTGCGAAGATGATTCAAATGGAGGAAGAACGCTTCATTGTGGGCTTCAATCAAAATGTTGAAAAACAATGGCATAAAGCATGGCATGAATGCCACATCAGAACAAAGTAGTTCAAGGTAGTCGAACTTGTTCTAATGTTTGAAAACAAGTTTCTCAAGCACCCAGGTAAGCTCAGACACACTGGCTAGGCCCATATATGGTTGCGCACATTACTGAAGAAGGTGCGGTAAAACTACATAAGATGGATGGAACATCGATTGTAGGTATGATCAATGGCAGCTGATTAAAACCATACCGTGATGACTACAGAATGGTCCCATAGGGCCAAGGCACTTAGCAAAAAAAAGGATCTAAAGGGAGGAAAGAAGTGGGAGAAGCATCTCCAGTGCAACCTGGCACATGAAAAGGAAGTTGTGCTAAAAAATGGTGCACCATAAACTCGCCAATGAACCAGCTAAGAGACAACTGGTGAGAAGTGGCAGACAGTTGGAAGACATTGACAGACCTTTAAATGCACAAGAATTACAAAATATTTTGGCGCTAGTGACAGAACCTCTGGAAGAGCCCACCATTCCAGAAGGCATCCCATGGTCCCTAGATACAATCACTCCCAAACTTCAGGACTTGAATTTTGAATACTACGACACCAGGAAACAAGAGGAGCTAGCCAGAAATTGATTCATGGTTGCGGATCCCAGTGAACCCTGAATGGAGACGTAGTTTCTACAAGGGAATGGGCACACAGATTGGAGCAGTCAGGTATCTTAAACTTGCTTCTTATGCCACATTTTGGGTGCACTACCCCAGTCAAGATGTATGTCAAGCAGCTTCTGGTCTACTTTGATGGAGGCTACCTTTGGCTGGACAAGCCATATGAGGTAATGGTGGACCTGGTCAAAGCCATCATGGGTCTCCCACGACAAAGAGTTGACCCGGCCCTGTACCTGTACAAGGATAGGGAAAAATTGGATAAAAATGAAATGAAGGGAAAGTACCAACTTGTCCATGATAGCAAGGGATACCTAATTATCTCTATTGATGACACTCCTGTAAGGGATGTAGCAAAAATATTGTGCAGTAAGGTTCTGCACAAGATGCGGCCTACTAAATGCACTACCGCAATAGTAGAGCTAACAGAATAGTGCATGCAAGGAGTGACATTAAATGGTGCCAGTTCCTTCTGAATGAGCCGATGGACAACATGATTGATGCACAGGAAAATCCCATGACAAAGTTCCACTTCTTGTGGCTTCTGATTTTGATCTCATTCATAGCTTGGACTCCACCACCAGATTATTAACCCATGGAAATCCCAGTGGAGCTCCTTGCCGTGCCATTCCAAAACCTCTGGGACCACAAAGATAGTAAGCACAAGGATGATACAAAGGTTGAATTCTTTCTCTAATGAGAAAGACTTAGATAGATCGTGCACCAATAGTGTAGTCTGTTCCCTACGACGGTGGCCAAGTATCCATTCATAAAATTCTACGCGGGGCCACACAATATCATCTTGCATCCATGCAATGAACCCAAGAAGTAGGCACTCTCAAATTTCTTCATCATCAGAAATGCAGATATCAAGAGGGAAATCAAGTATTGGCCTGAAAAATGGCTTAGCCAGCGCGATGAGGTACCTATAGAGTAGCAAGTGCTGTAGGGGGGTCCACAAGAGAACCTTCCCCAGGACCACGCCAATACCATCACCTAGGAGCACTAGGATGACTCCAAAGAACAAGAAGAAGAGTGAGACCCACCCAATGCCAATGAAGAAGACCCCCCTACCGATGAGGAGGTGTGCACTGAAAGAACTAGGAAGATGAAGGGAAAAGAGCCCATGGAAGAAGATGAAGAATCCTTGGGCATCCCACATAGGAAGAAGCAAAAGGCTAACTGACCCCAAGTCATTAACAGAGAAGAGGAGGATCTGACTCTTCTCAGAGAGGTGGTCATCAAAGTAACTAAGAATACTTTGGGTAATATCATGTGCAAGCAAACCAATTGGACAACTTCAATCACTGAACAAGTTAACCAGCTGGAAGACGCCATCATGGAAGAGAGCGGCACCATGTAGGCTAAAAACTATGGTATCAACCTAGCAGACACTTTGGTGACACCGCTGCTGCTCCCACCCTTGAGGATAGAAATTCCCATGCATGCATTTTATACAGAAGAAGCGGAAAAAGAGGCAAGTATCCATAGCTTGGACACATTAAATTTGGATTTCTCTAAGATGAAATTTCCGCAAGTCTATTCCATTCAACATGCCGCAGTCACAGAGATAAGGATCTGAGAAAATGTGGTTGCATATCAGGAAGCCAAGGCAACCAGGAAAGAAAAGGGGCACAAAAAAGTTATCAAAAGCACCAGGAGGAAGACCTCAAAGCACAAGCACAAAGGAAGAGTACATTAGAAGAAGCCATAAAGGAGGCAGTCATGCAACTATCAGATGAGGAAGAAGAAGGAGGGGAAGAATCGGTGCACCAACTGAGGCAGTTATCCAAACTGGCCATAGACCTAAAGAAAAAGGTTCAGGAAATGAAAACCAACCAACAGCTGAGCACACCTCCCAAAGTGGTGCATAAAAGTTAAGAATCAGCAAATCAAACTGTTGGTCATCTTAGGGAAGCCGAGAAAATGTACACAGAGGTAGTGGAAGCAATTGACACAACATGGGAGCAACTGAATGGCGATGAGACTACAAAGCAGCTTGTCGAGCAGGAGCAACAAGCAGACCTATAGGTACTGCTGATAAAGGAAGATATTTAGAAGCTTCCAATAAAGGAGAAAATTGAAAAAGGTGCTAAGCTCAAGCAGCTACAGGATAAGGAAAGAACCCTATGCGAGTAAGAAAGCATGCGTAATAAAGAGACGATTGAGAAACAAGCCGAAGCAGAAAGATTGATAGGGCTAATTCAGCCTGTCCAACAACAAATCACTGAGTTCACACATGAACTAGCCAATATGTCATTGGAACACCCTAGATCTAACAGAGTACAGGAACTAGAGCAGTAGGTAGAAGAAGCCTGCTAGGAGATAGAAAGGCTTACTCCCATTTTTTTCCCAATTCTAATAGAAGGTTGGAAGAGCAGAACAATTTGCACCGAAAGATGCACCAAAGGATGTGCAAGAGGAGGAAAAAGAAGAAGAGGAACATGAAGAAGAGGAAAATGAAGACGAAGGAGAAAAGGAAGATGAAGAGGGACAAGAAGATGAAGAGGATCAAGAAGAACACCATTAAGAAGAACCAGAGAACACACAAGAAAAAACTATGGAAATAGACTCTTCAAATGAGGCCAAAGAAGAAACTGTATAAATCCAAGCTTCATCATTTAATTTTTTTTCTGAGTATGGGATGAGACCATAGTGCAGGAAACACCACAAAAAAAAAACTCGTAAGAGAGGAAGCAACAGAAAGGTGCGCAAGAGAAAAAAAAATTGCAAAGAAAAATCCGTACATGTCATGCCACCTTCTATGTCCATTGCTTAGTGGCTCGGGACGAGCCACATGTGAGTGTTGGGGGCCAATTGGGCTTGGGGAAAGTGCACCGTAAATAAGCGCAAAAGAAGAAACACATAAGAGTTAGTCCACAGCACAAGCACAAGCAAGGAAATCTGCATGGGAAAAGGAAACTGCAGACAAGGAAACCTGCACAGACAAAGGAAGATGCACAGAAGAAGGAATAGGTGCAAGAGGTGTCACCTGTGCAGAAAATAGAAACTGTATGGAAGGAAGATGCTGAAAGGTAAAATAGTAGCACAAGTGCAGAATAACAGCTGAAAGTGATAGGGAAATCGTGGGTGCTGAAGTCGGTTGAAGTCAATGGATGCCACACAAGTGAAAGCATGCTATAAATAAGGTCGTTAGTGCCTCATGTTAGTTCGTGATAACCATAGTTGTAGCCTAAGGGGAAGATGATGGTGAAAACTAATGGACTACCTATATGCAGTCGACCTTGCGTGGTCATGTAAAATAGTATAAATAGGAGGAATTCAATAGTTAGAAGGTTTCTTTTTAGTTGGTTTTTCGATGCTAGTTGGTCATGGTTGCTTTTTAGTAGCTTTGGAGGTTGTTGTTTAGGTTTATTTTGAATGGTTAGTAGAGGGGAGATCTATGAGAGAGCATAACAAAGCTATGACATCTAAGAGGTAGAGTAGTCAAAAGTCTGTAGGATGCAGTCAGAGGTAGCGTAGTAGAAGAGAAGCTTTGCTAGAGAGGTGCAGATGCTAGAGAGGTCAATCCAGGCCATGTGTGGATCAATAGTTGGTAGCAGTAGATTAGGAGAATTAAGACAGAGAGAATGAGAGTAAGAAAGATTCTAAGCTGAAAGATAGATCTAATATAGTTTACAGTTAAGTGCAGACTGAAGGCACCATATATTTCTCATGTCAGATGAAGAGGGCCTTGTGGTTTTTCCCAAATGGGTTTCCACATGAACTCTCCTGTGTGTTGATTATTGAATGTGCATGGTTGTTTATGTTTCTTTTTGTTTATGCTTATGATGCAATTACTATCATGATTGAATGAGTGTTGCACTACCAATAAGAGCCCGAACACATGAAGAGGTTATTATGTGCTGCTTCTGGGTATTAGTTTATGTTTATGGCTGAAGCGCTGTTGTGCATATGTATGTCACACCTGTCTGTTAGATTCTTTAATATTCCATTATGCTTAAATTACTAAGGCCGAATCTATGTCATGCTATTAGTAGTTAATGAAATATATGCATGGTGTGCTCTACATTTCGACAGAAATGACTCCATCCTTGTGACTTGGTCGAGCTCCTTGGCCGTGCGCCAAGGGACTATAATCCCTCGACAATTATGAAAAAATGGTTTTGACGGTTACCCATTAAAGAGATATCTCAGGTGAGACTGCGCCTGCTTTGTAGGTGTTTCTGATGGGGCTTACTATGTCGGGCCGATATCTCGAGTATTTGTTGGGTCGATGGGATACGCAGAACTTGGGTCATGCGAGTTAGGAAAAGTGGCCAACAATATGTGATGGATTATTTTATATACCTTAGCATCCGTGTGATTGATATGTTTGAAATACCATTCATAATATTTAAGTTCATTATCAACAATATAGCAGAGAGAATATTTGTTTTGGAGCCTTCATAAAGGGGTTTGTATGTCTTATCGAGAAGAGGTATATTGTGAACATCATCAAAGTCATCAGAATTTTCATTATCATCGTCATCGTCATCATCCATTATAACATTAAATGAATCATGGATCAATGTATTTGTACCATCATATTCAACTACGTTATTAGTATGATCATCTTCTTCAATATGATCATTCACTTGTTCTCCATTAAGCATAGACGCTCCATGATCCTTCGGTACTTGTTTTGAAATCACTTCCTCTGGACGATATGCTGTAGGATGTATTTCCTTTATAAATACATGAATACATCAATATATATAAGTTAATATAGGAAATATTAAAATAATACATACATTTACCAAAGCAAATAATATAAAAAACTTTATAATACTAAACCTACAAATGGACAATATTCATTCCCCCCCTCAGCATGTCCATATTCAATAAAATGTTTTGTGGCTATTGCAATCAATATTCTTCTCCTCTTAAATCCCCTGCATTGACTACATGGAAAATAAAACTTCCCATCACCCCTTCATTTCGTTGCATCCCATAGTATAGCAAGCAATTGTCGATTTTTTTGTTTGGATAAGGAATATTGCTATTTGACATTTTGTCACAAACTTCTTGAATGAATACTATAAAAAATATTAAAAAATCAAGTTCCATGCATCACAATTTTCTCAAATAGTGGTTTTTTGAAGAATAAAAAAATTCCCGCAAACTGACTGTCGAAGAAAAAGAAATTCCCCGAACTGACCGTCGAAGAATAAAACAATTCCTCAAACCGTTCATCGAGGAATAAATAATTTCCACAAACCGTCCATTGCTTCTATAGCAAACATGTCAGAATGTTTAAATTTTTTTATATTTATAATTTCACTGCATCGGATATCTAACGATATGAGCCTACTTACTGTTGGAAATATGGATTTAAAATATGAGGAAAAAATATCCTGGGCTCGTTGAAATTGCGACGACCATCACTTCACTGTTCATCGCAAATCCGACGACATGCCTTTCACCAATTGTCGCAAATCCAATGAGCACTTGTCCCTTAACTGACAAAAAATGTTTTCAAACAACCGACAAGCATGCAAGTTGAAAATCTGACGAATCTGCAAGATGACAAAAAGAAATCAGACAAAATAATGCTTTTCATCATTGCAATCTGACAAAAATGTACTTGACGTCAGATGTCATCGAATTCTGTCATTGGATTTTGGGCTCAAATCCTGTTGTGTATGTTAAGAATGAGCAATACCTTGGTTCTCAAAAGTTCATCCCAATGTATATTTTGTATTTATGCTTGAAATAGTAAGTATACATTATTTTTTTTCATGGAAAAATATCTATCCTCCCTACATGCTTTAAATTGATGAGAGGAAGTAGAGGAAATTAGACTCAATATATTTAGAATTAATATACTCTATTGAAGTATTTGTGCTTATCAATTCTATTGTTGTTACCATTGTAAATATACTACAATTGCACCTTGTAGTACTAAAGATAAATATATATCTCCTTCAAATAAGTATTCATTAAATATTTTATGTCATAAGCAAGTTGTCATGTAATGTTGGGAAGTTTTGGTTTTGAGTTATCTCTTTCGATATTTTACATTTTTTTATGGAAAAGATGATTTGTATTTATAAAAGATATCCTTAAGTATTGTAGGGATATTTTCTATGCTAGTTATGAGTCCTCAATGAGAGGGTTGGAGTCTCATCCATAGAGAAACTAACAGATATATAATCATTTTTTTCCGCTAATTAATGTTTTATAGTAAAAATGCAAGGAGAATAAGAGAAAGGAATATAGGAAAAATGGTGTTTGTACTTAATGGTCGTGAACAAATTGGTCAATTAGATTTGAGCAAAAAAATTCTCAACATACCTGCAAATGATCAAACAAACAATACCTTTCTAATTCCCAAATTGACATTTATAATAATCCAAATAACCTACAAAACATAAATCCAAACTACCTTTAGGTCACTAGTTCAACCACAATTATTTTTACAACACCATCATCCCTTGAGTTTGGATTCCTCTATCCTTTTCCACTATATCAAACTCTCATTTAACTGGTATGTAAGTCTTACTTTGGTACGAGAGCCAAAAAGTGGCTCAACAAACCCTACACAATACTTAGTCAAACTTGTTGAAATATGATGGTTTTGTATAGGGATAAGATCTAAGGAAAAAAAAATTCAATAAGTTTTAGGAAATTCCTTTAGCATAAGGGTGTATTCCCTTTTTTTTTTGTACTGGGGGAATTGGTAACTGGGTGGTTCTGGTACTCACATGACACGGGGTCCATTCTCGTCGGCTGCCACTATAACCCCAGGTGCATCCACACAGCCCGCAAGCATGGGGCACGGATAAGTCTCGGTGAGATTTTAACTTGAGACCTCCTTTACAACATTCCTTCATTTACATGACACTTACCAGTCAGTCTACACCCATGCGGGATAAGGGTGTATTCCCTTCATTTAACCATGTAATTCCTATTTATATGCCTAGAAAGAGTTCCATCAATTGGACTTAGAGATTCAAGTTACACAAGTGTGCGACCTATGTGATCTCTACTTGAGGACCATGCATTTTGCATTTTAATTATTTTTTGGGTAATTTTTAGGAGTGATTGGGTTGCTAAATAACTCGCACACTACATGAAAGTTTCACTTCTATAGGATTCATGCATAAAGTTAGAGGGTTTATAACTTATACAAAGGCTTGGGAACTTGCTGATTTGATAGATGGTAATGTATTATCTGAAATCAATTGGTATAGAAGAACACATATAGCTATAACAAATTCTCCCTAATGTGTGAGGTAAAGGAGGAGTTTATCATTGAAATACATTATAAAGTTGTGAGGAATTTGTTAGGTGAACCAAGTATAAATTAGGTAGACTAAGGATCAAGAGGGAAACTGTAATAAAATACCAAAATATTAGATGAATATCTTCCCTAACATGGGCATACCCACATTGAGGTGGAGAATAAGCATGGTCACCAAATCAAGTATACTAAATATCCATGTAAAATCATGGCCACAAAAAATACACGTTTTATCCATGTCAAATATAGGTCATAGTCACAAGAAACACAAGAGGATCTGTGTATCAATGCACATTAGGAGAACAACTAGAGTTGTAAATATATTAAATAAGTGTTGAAATGTACCAATGTGTATATAAGGTAGAGATACAATCAAAACTATGGAAGTAACACCAAAAGTGGATGTTTCCATAACCCAAGGTCTTTAATCCAAATCCATCATTATGTATGAATCTACACCATGTGAATAAATGTACTAAATTCAAACATGGGAGAAACCAATTAGTCACCAACTATTAAGGTATACCATTTCCAAATGCGATGTGACCCAATGGGTACCAAAGTGCATATTATATTCTAAGAAGTATGAATAGATGTGTTGATGTTGAACACTTGTAGAATCAAGCAATCAGGGATCATTAATGAATACCCACTATAAATGGTGAGGGATCCTTCCAATGATGATCACAATCTTGTAGGTACTATATGGGTCTCTCTAGTTCTTATTCCTAGATCAGTGAATCAAAGTAGATGGAAAAGGTTGACTGAAATAAGGGAATTGAGGCATCCAACTTCAACCAACATGAGGTAAAAATAGAAAAATGATTTTAGTTGATTTCTTGGACAAGAATTTGAGGAACATACCATCATTTATGACTTTGAAATGTATTAGATGAAAATAAATCATAAGAAAGACCCTCTAATCAATAACAATTAATGAAAATAATTATTAAAGGTGATGCATTCCACTAATTATGAAAATAGGATACAAGGTGCAACACAAATCACACTATGTGAATAAAAGTATTTCTTTTAAAAATAAGGGAACCCACTGAATCAGTAACCAATGATGAATTCCATTTGTTGAGTGCAAGGTATCCTACCAATGATGATGGTAAGTCCCAAGGTGCTACTAATTATAAGTTTATATCCCATAGTAATGTGTCATTGTAAATAATATAAGACCCTCTTGGAATGAGAATTAAACGACATGCCCATTTATAGCTCCATGAGACAAAATCATTATATATGATTTTAATATAATGGAAAATTCACTCAAGGAATGGTCGATGTGGATGATCAATACATTTGAGGAATGGATAAACAAATTTATCTAACTCATGAATTCCCTTAAATATTATCATGATGCAATGATGACTTGGGAAAAAACACATACCAAAAGAAACCAATGATATAAAACATCAATGTAGGAGGCATTAAGGCATAATCCATAAAGATGATAAGAGTAGCCAAATTGAGGAATTCAAGGGAGAACTCAAAATAATGGTATAGCTATGAAGGCACTAAAATCTTAATTGTAGATATAAAGGACTCACATTGTATTATTAGTTCAAGGGAAACATTGAAAAAATGTTGCCACACATATAAATGAATCATATGATCTTGATCCTTTCCCCCTTTCTTGATGTTTAAAAGTTTCATCTTTCTCATATTTATAAAACCTTTACAAAAATAAAATAATTGATTCATAAATGTGGAACTTATAACTCTCTTGCTTCTCCATCATAATTCTGTGGAAGTGAAACTTATTCTTTGGTTTTGGAGTTTTGTAGATTTATTTGTTCTTAGAGTGACTCCAAGGGTTATGGTATCAGTGTAACCTTCACACAAACAATTGAATGACAACAAAATGACAATGGTGACTTTGGGTTCAAGTTCCTTTGTTGTTAATCACTAAGGCAATACATGAAATGGAAATGCTTCTTGGATTCTAGATATTATGAATCCTAAAAATCGGTCAATAGGAACACGAAACAAACACTTAAGTGGGTTCAAGCAGATATTGTATTTGCAACATCATAGTAAAATGTAATAGAGATCCTCAAGACGCTATGAGAATTTATTGGAATGTGTCATAAATTCATCCAAGTATGCTAGAATGATGTGGAAAATATCATGAAATAAATATGACATGGTGCGTTGGAATGTAGCTCTAATGTTTTTGAGTTCGAATAGAATGACTTAGTAAGCGAATGTACCCCACAAGTTAGTGAAATAATTTTTGTATGAGTCCTGTTGGTGGATTTGTATTTGGTTATACCCCAATAATCCATCCATGAAGGATAGGACCTCATGTATGGAACATGCATCAATAATTTGGTCAATGAAGGGAGTGAGTAATTGTATTTGGGACACATTTGTTAAGATCACAAAAATTAGTTAAATGTGGAGAGTGCCTTGCTTCTTATTGATTGGAACAAAATTGGATACCCAGGTGGTGTATGAAATTAGATAAATGAATATGGATTTGTGCAACTGATCGATCCCAAAGTTAATGTCTAGAGGTTTGGAAGGGTGGATTGGTATTTTTTTGGTGCATATGTTAGACATAAAGCTCTATATAAATATGGTATTCAATGATGGCGGGGATGAGTCCTGTAATTTCAACATAGAACCAATAAAAAACGTCATAGAACTCTTAAAAAAGAGTCTTTTAGGAGGTGACTATTTCAAGAGTACAAGAATTACCTAAAGGGATGTTCTTGATGACACCAGGTTTAACTAAAATGTACACTTGAATGGTGGGAGAGATATTGACCATATTACCTTCTTCAAAGGCATTTATAGCAGGGATCAAGTTCTTATACTAATCAACATTTCTAGGGGGGGTGAAATATTTTGACTCAATGGATAATTGATTTGAAGACAAACCTAAATAGGATGGTTCCCTCGGAATGAAGTAGGTGCGATAGTGCATAACATTCCATGGGAATTTGGGGCTCATAAGGGCTTCAATAATTTCTTCACAGCTTCAAAATGACGGAAAAGATAACTGAAAAGGACTCACATCCATCAATGTGACCATAGAGGTTATATATGAAGATGAAGCAGCCTCACCAATGGATGACACATAGTTGATTGAAATCATCTCTTCAGATGAGGGAGCATGGGGACATATCTCCTCGATGGTACTAATCTATTCTTTAAGGGATCTTTGGTGAAGGTAAGCCAATGTTGACCAAATGTTTTAAAGATCAGTGCAGTGCTATGAATAATGGCCATAAATACCACACAATGCATAAGGATGGTTGGTGTGCAATGCCTTGTTGAATTGTTTGGTAGCGTAAGGGAGTGTGATAAGGACCACAAGGATGTCTGTATCAATGTTCTCTTCTTATACATGGATACGAGCACATAAAACATGCAAATATAGACATTAATGAGTGGCATGACATAGGATCATGCACACATCATAAGGCATAGGGGCTTGTGTTGGAGTAGAGTGTGGGGTGTTTACGACAATATTTGGTGTAGACTATGCTATGTTTTTGGTCTTTCCATAGATTTATTTTTGGAATAAGTTTGGGTGGAAGAGGTGTTTTCATTCATAACCATGGGTGGTGGGGTATTAGAAGTACCGACCATTTAGATAAGAGTCAATACTACATGTGGGGTGGGTGGGGGATTTGGTAGAGTCAAGTACCAAACATGAATATCTAATTTAAAGCTAGGTAGGTTAAGCATAGACATCAAGAGAGTCCCTACAATCCCACAAGGAGGAAAGAGGAACACAAATTGATATATAAGAAATATTTTCCATGGGTATCCTAATGATGGGTTAGGACTAGGATAGGGTTGAGTTTGGGGGGTAGATTTCTCAAAAGTGACACCACACAATATATCCACCTTTGGTGGGGGTGGAGACAGGGCCTGGAGGACCCAATAAGAAAAGAATATTGGAATACTCTAGGACCTACACTCAAGAATGAAGGGATGGAGAGAATTCTAATGTTTTTACCAATCGTAGGTAAGACATGATACAGACAAGATGCTTCCTCAGAATCATAATAAGATAGTAGATCAAGTGTGGAAATATTCCCATCATGGGGGAGCATCATGATTCTGAAAACGATGGAAACAACTGACATGTACATATGACCAAGGATTAGATTTTAATCTAGTTGGCCATTAACAACATCGATTTCAATAAAAAATTTTCCTAGCCAACAACGTTTTGTAAGGGACCTTGCAGTAGAGTGACACAACCATCATATGCATGCAACTCCATAAGGGATGGTGCAATATCAGGAGAACCTAGATTATTCCAAACATGAGTGGACATGATGCAAGTGGAGGCCCACCTTTGTTAATAATACAATGGTGAATAACCAAGTTATTAACGAAAATGGAATCTGAAGGTCACTTAATAGGGCATCCAAGGGTCTTCTTGATCAAGATCAAACATCATGAGGTGAGCATCAGAAGGATATATCACATCCTAAGTGGAAAACAAATATTTACACTACGTAGGGTAGTGTTGAGAACCTTTAATGTAGACATTATAGTAAGTGATTGTGGCAAGTCATCTATAGTGCTATAATTGAAAATGACTTAGGAATTGGGGTTATTGGGTACATGTCAGAAAGAGATGTTAGGGATGATGTTCGAGCTAGGATGTGGGATATGTAAAGGATATTTTGATAGTGGATGGTTTTTACCTTTATCAATGCTTAGATAATAATTAGTTGGTTCATATTGATGTTAATGCCAATGGACATCATAAGGAGGTGTTGGATAGAAGGGTCATGGGGTTAATACGAAGTTGAAAATAGAGATGGGAAAAGAACCCTAGGTTCTTATGATGGGAAGGGGCTTTTAGGACCATCGGTTGAAATAGGGTAATATGAGGTAGTTGTAGGTTAGGATTCCCTTGAGGGGCATTAGCCACTTCACCTTGGTTGGACTCATTCTATAGTTGGTGATCCTTAGTAAGATGGAGACAATGGTGGGTATAATGTACATAAACACTAAAAAGGAACAAAAATGGTTAGAGCACAATTGAGGGTTCATACCTTGCTTGGGAGGTTTATTGGGATGCTGATTTGTTGGATTCAAATTACCTCTAGTGTTAATAGGAGGATTAGGGGGTTGGATCCCACCCTCTTATTTTTGGTTGTTATATTTGTTCTTCCTCTTATTCTTCTTCTTGGATGTGTTAGGTTATGTATATTGGCTATTAGGAATAGGTCTGGGAAGACATGTTTTGTTGAGAGTACACTTTCCCATGAGGAAAAGGGGGATCCATAGGGTGTGGTTGCACTAGAGGGGCTAGTGGAGGGGCAGGAAAAGGGTAGTAAGGGTTGATGGTTGGTGGGGCTAGGTATGTGGTAGATGCACAACCACATATAATACCACTACATGAGGGTCCATGAAAATGGGGGGCTATAGGAGGATATGAATATGAGGTATTAATTCTTGCATGTGAGGATGAGAGAGAGGGATCATGGGCATAGTAGTGTGTTGACGATGCTCCTTAATGATTAAGCTCAATTCTAAGGGGATTACCATACATGTAACTAGCTTAAGGGGGAGGGTATGGGTTTGGGTGGGATGTGACAAAACCAATCATGCCATTCATAGAATGGGATTATTTTGGAGGATACTTTTTCAGTGTCAAATCACTTTAAGGAGAATATGGGATGATAGTGTAATGGTACCCAAATTGAGCTAATAAGGTCATATTACTAAGCTTTGAGAATTTCCTCATCTTTGGTTTGAGGGTGTTCTGATGATACATATTTAGCTATGGAGGGGAGACGCGGTTTTACAAACCAATTTAAGAAGATATGTTCATCAAGATTTATCTTAAAAAGATTACACATTGACAACTTATGGATATGGTTTCTGATATGGGTGAATGAGGTTTGATGGCATGACAATGGTATCTTAACTCCCTCATAATATTAGATAGGTAACTAGAAGAAAGTTAAGAAAGTGGAATCTATGGATACAAAGTTGGGGTGTACCCCATGGGGCTGCTTGATATACCACTTTATAGATATACCACTTCACAACTACACTAGTCAAGGTCCTATTGGCACCCCAACAAATCCCCTTAATTCTCGCAAAAATCAAGGGCCCCCCATTAGAATTTGTAAATATTTAGCTATGGTTTTTCTTGCTTGGTTTGAAAAGGTAATTTTGTGATCCTTTATTCTTTGGGTTGCTTGTTTTGGTTTTTTTATGAAAAATTATTTGTTGGTTATTTAATGTCATGAGTGGTTTTTCCTTGAATACTTCGAAGGTAGTGTTTTTGGTTTTACCTTTCTTTGATGAACCTGCGACTTTATGATCATTTCTTTTTAGCAATTCTTTCTACTGATTGTTTTTGTTGAAAATTTACCCTTCTTTCCTCCTACTGGTTAAAGAACAATTGTATTCTCTTATTTGACCTTTGTTCATTTAATTGTGCACCTTACTTTGAAAGAATTCAATTATCTGACATCCTGTCCAAATTTTAATATTAATGATTTAATGAGTACTTTGGAGGATTGAAATACATTGAGAAAACATTCATATTTATGAATTCTTGGAAAATTTATAGAGAGTGCTTTCAAAATCTATGATTCTAAAAGTACTCTTCATCTTGAAACATTTATCTCATTAGAAAAGACCATTTTAAACACTCTTTTGATGGATTATTGAAGTTATTACTGATTTATATCATTTCACGATTAAGATATGTCTTGCATTTAGGATTTTTGATGATGAATAGTCCTCCCATATTTTCTTTCTTTTAATTTCATTAGGGTTTCATTAATGCAATTTATAATGATTAAGAAAAATATTAACAATCCACTTCATGTTATATATATTAATGTTATTTTGATATAAATTGAAACATGAAAATTATTTAATTTATTCCTAAAACATTAAACATTAAAACCCTATAATATTTATACCTAAATAAAGAATCATTTGGATCATATTTTAAGTGATATGGAAAAAGTGCAAAACAAAAATTATGTTTAAAATATTCTATGTTGATTGCTTAAACCTATTGATCAAAGTGATAAAAAAGCATGATTCGAATCCAACCTTAACTATTGATAATTTTGTAAAATTGAAATTTGGTGACTATCTTAAATTGGATTTAACATGTTTATTGTCATTTGAAATTTGTAATCATAAGGATTTGATCGTTTCATTTCATTTTGTTGATCTCATGTCGAAGATCACTCTCATCTATGACCCATGTATAGGGTTATGATTTCATTCTTTGTATCATTATGGTCTTGGACATTTGTTTTGACGGTTGAATTATGATGGTTGTTGTTCACAAGCTTATGGTTTTGGTCTTGAGCCTAATTAAAAAAAGTGAGAGTTTCATCATTTCTGCAAAATACTATATCCCCATTCACAACATCCTTTGATTCTTTGTCCATAGAAAAAAGGTGGTTAAACAAGTGACACTTTTAATACTTTTTAAAGGTATCGGGCCCCGAAATGATAAAGGTTGATCAGGAGGTTGCTACGTTGTCTAAAAGGATAAGTTGGGGCTCTTTTCCAGATGCTTTAGCGGTCACCATGTTTAAATAACCAGGCAGTTTGCATGAGTGTCAAAGGGGAGTATAACTCAGATTGGGAGTCCTGCAAACGAGGATACAATTGCTTAAGCCACAAAGTTTCTCTAAAATGGGCAAGCATTGGTTTAAATGGGGAAAAATCAACAAATATAAATATGAGTCACTGGTTCAGATCTTAAATATGGAGTTTCTGCCAAATTCTTAAATCCACAATGGAGAACCCACTATGAGGTCATAGTAATGTAGGATAGTTTCTTTTCACACATCCATTTATATCATCTCCTATTTTTGTTGGCGTTAAAATGTTCCAAACTCAATTTATTTGTCTACCTGTTGCATAGTTTAAAAGGGATGCAACATAACTTATACGGTATAGAATACCATAGGAAATCCGGAAAGAAGCACGTTTGTCCTCTGTATCCTTTAAATCTTACTTCAACATCAATTGAATTTTATGGGTAAATCGTGGGATGAATTTTTGGCGGAAAACAATTTAAGGCCAAAGCAATTTTGGCCTACCTGTTTACCCAAGACTCGCCCGCTGAGTATGAGGATCACAATAAAATCTGTTGAGTAGCTGATTTGGAAGAACTTTAAACCCTCCCAAATAAATCAAAGAGAATAATGTAGCGGAAGATAAAGATGCAATATCATCTTGTATATTCGCAGCTTGATCTATTGATAGAAAATGGTAGGAATGTAATACTGGAAATATACAAAAGGTTAAACCCATGTAAACCGGCTATGGATAAATTTGAAGAAGTGAATCAAAGATTCACTAGATTCTCTCTTTTCCGGTGATCATAAAATAGAATAATGATTTTATCTTCGTTGAATACGCAGTGATAATGAAGAGGAGTTTCCTTTGTATGAAATTCTATGAAATAATCATGAACATGAACAGATTGGTAATCATGATAATTCTCTTGTATCTCCTAAAAATAATTGGTTGGTAATTCGTCATCACTAGGTAAACCTGAACATGAAATTCAACATTGAATGATGAACATTCCCTCGACAAGGCTTTAAAAATCGTTAAACTTCCTCTTGAACGGCGTGGAAAGGTCAATCATATTAAAAGGGTTAAAGAAGCCTGCAACAATTTGAAAATAAAATTACGTCAACGAATTGTTAAATTGTGTAGATTGGTGGAAAACTTGAAAATGAGAAAGTGAAAATATAAAATGGATTGTTAATCTCTAGAAAGAAAGAATAGTTAAAACATGAAGAACGATCCAGAATGTGAGGCTTAATTCCAAGCCATCAGAAGCCAGGAAAGCAATCAAGTTACAGATAGTAACGACTTAGTCTATTTTTAGTTATTTTAATTTCAATTTTGACAGGTAATAAAATGCTTATAATTTGTATTATTTTATTTTATTTTCTGTTTTTTTTTCCTCGAAAAAAATTGTAATTTTATTTCAAAGTAGAACAAAATTACATTTGCACATGTAAGCGGATCACAAGGATCCCTACATTGTCACAATTGACTATCTCATAAAATTCAAACTGTCCCATACCGCTGTCTCAGAGCATCAATATGCATCTGTGCTAAACTGTCCCAGACTGTTTATCACATCAGAAAGTGTGTCTCAATAATAAAAAACCAGAGTAAAACTGATAGTAGTCGAAAGCTATTAGCTTTATAACATCACCGAAAAATATATAAGTGCTATCACTTATGTGCATAAACATGTCCCATACTGAAATAAAATTAGTAGAATACTATGGAAATCTCCGCCAAAATTGACCAGTAACAAATGTTGTGCCAAAAGTCAGAACTAATCCAAGGCTGATTCATGAAAAGGCCTATGGTAATAGCTGTAGGAACCCTCATGAGAGTAAGTAGTGATCCTCCAAATGCCCAAGTCCATATGCCACAGCGTCGCTTCCTTGGATAGCTGATCGGCCACCTTATTCCATTCCCTATAAACATGTGTAAAGGAAATATGATTAAACTGTTGTTTTAAGCGGATCACCTCCTCTAGAATAGGTATAAGTATCATCACATGGCGCTGAACATTCTCTTTTGCCCATTAAATGAAAAGCATCGAGTCACTAAAGACTTGTAAAGACACACAGCCCTGTTCCAATGTAAATAAAAGCAGTAGCATGAGTGCCATTAATTCAGCATAGTTATTTGATCCCCTCCCTAAACCAGCCGAGAAATGGAAAAAATGGTCCTCAGATTTGTAGAAGACTCCACCCCCGCCACAGCTCAATTGAAGAGCTTGTGAAGCTCCATCAAAGTATCCCCAAGGGATATCTTTGTCAATCAGCTCCTCCCTCACAGGTCGAACCTTGTGTATTTGCTCTGGTGCCCTGAAATGAAGAATAATTGCAGCAATCTGAGCCACTACAGCCTCCATCGGAATATGACTGTCATGAAAAATAATTTGGTTGCGCGTGATCCATATTCCCCAAGCGATGATACAAGGGACAGCCCATATAAGGTAATGTCCTGTCCACCAGCTTTGAAAAGCTTGTAGCACTGTATCACCCTGCCACTGCCCATTGAAGCCCATCCGGTTACCCACTTCAGTCCAGATTGTTTTGGTATAACTGCGTTGTACAAAAAGATGATAAATTGTTTCATCAGCCTTCCTGCACAGTGCGCAGAAGCCTGGACCTTCAAGAAATCATTTTTGTAGAATGTCCCATGTTGGAGTTTTATTTTCCAAAATTGCCTAGAAGAGTAATTTGGATTTAGCCGGACATTTTAGTTTCCACAACTGTTTCCACCACCACACCAATTCTTGGTTGTGCCCCATCACATTGAGCTGTATATAACCATGTTTAGGTGTGTAAATCCCTAAAGGATGATAGTCCCATACCAGAACATCATCCATATTTGTCAACCTGACATATGAAGCCCTTAACTTCCTTATATAACCCCTCCAGACCGCCTGCAAATCAACAGGAATCTCAAGTCTCTGAGCACTGATCCATCCTTGATGCCATAGCGTAGAATTTCCTTGATCCTTAATATCAGCAATATAAAGACATCCTCTTGTTTCCAAGTGTAATCTTAGCTCTTTAGGAAGGGCACGTTCCCCCCCACAGCCTACCCAAGGATCAATCCCAATACAAACCATTCTCCCATTACCAATTCGCCACACCAAGCCAGAGCCAACCAGGTCAAAATGCTTTATTACCGCTTTCCAAACCACTGAGCAATTTGTCTGTGATTTGTCCACCTTCCGGATCCACTCAGTGAGAGTCAGAGGAGTAATATATTTATGAAACACCACTCGAGTCCAGAGACTCTGTGTATGGATAAGCCTCCAACAGACTTTTGCTGCTAATGCCTTTGCAAAAAGGAAAATATTTTTTAACCCCCAGCCTCCCAAAGCTTTTGGTACTGCAATTTTCTCCCACCTCACCCACACCAGAGACCTATGATCATTTTTTTCCTTTCCACAGAAATGAAAAACACAGCCTGTGAATCTGTTCAAGAATCCCCTTAGGAAACCAAGCTAGCGACATCCAGTAGACGGGTATCGCTTCCAAGAAAAATTTTACCATTACCAGCCTTCCAGCCCGCGAGAGCCATTTTTGACTCCATCTTTTAAGATGTTTTTCCAATTTTGATAGTAACCAATGCCAATCTGCCTTCAGATAAGTGTTTGGTTTTAAGAAAAACCCCAGATACTTTATCCCTTCATTCAGATCCATAATTCTATAAGGCACCCGTAGAGCAATTCCATGTGTCTCCTGCTCAGATAAGTTCGAGCAAGATATCGTGGATTTTTCAATATTAACCACTACACCCACAGCATCTTGTAGCAGTGATAGTCCTGCTACCACCTTATCAATATCCTGTCTCGATCCATTAGCGAAAATCAGAATATCGTCAACAAAAAGGAGGTGCGTGATATACAGTACCTGTGAGATGGCAATGCCACTAAATGACCCTTCTGCCTTTGAATCCAATATGAAATGACTGAGACCTTCATCTACAAGAAGAAACAAAAGGGGAGAAAGTGGACACCCTTGTCTAAGACCCTGTCCAGCTTGGAAGAAAGGGATAGCAGCTCCATTAATGAGTATAGCAAAACTCATTGAGTTGATGCAAGACATAATCCATCTGACAAATTCATAACAGAAGCCCAGGTGTGTAAGCAACAACCTTAAGTAAAGCCAACTGACCCTATTGTATGCCTTTGAGAGATAAATCTTGATCACAGCACCTTTCTGTTTCTAAACTTTCAGAGTATGCAAACCTTCCTGTGCAACTCTATTGTAATCCTACAAATCACATAAGGTTACCAATAATACATACAAAAATATACACAGATGCAAGAGACAAGAAATGATATGATGAACATATTATATTATTCTCAATAGGTCATACAAAGCCAAGAACTGAACTACGTTCTTGTGTGTCTCAATAGCCTAATATACATGTTACAAACAGTTACAATCATAACTACCTGTCGGTTCACCGAACCGACACGACTATTAGTTAACAGACTAACTACTGTGTTTACCCAGCCGACCGACGTAGTCGGTCTCTCGACTTAGTCGGCTGATCGACTAAGTCGGTCTTCGTTCAAGTCCACTTATGTCGACTTGCTCCTTCTACATCTCCCCCACAAACAAAACATTTCTTCGTCCCGAAGAAAGAGGGAGGTAAAAGCAAAATAGACTAGAAGTACAAGAATTAGATTTGCAAAAAGGAGATTGCTACTGAGGTGGGCTGTGCAAGCGAATAGTTGGTCTTCTCTGTACACAGACTTCGACTATTGCTGGTGCTGTGATGGCGAGCTGGTGTTGAAAGTCCGTCCATGTCTGTAAGGCTTTCTGAATGTCGATAGTCAGTGTAGTAAGATTTGAGAGTACCGACATCTTCTCTGCCATTGGCATTTCTGCAATATTTTCCATGTTGGGGCCTAGCAGCTGATTGTGTTCTTCTGCAGTCTCAAGGAGTCTCTTCATCTGCAGACAGATGTTGTCGACTTTCTCCAAGTTGGGAAGGGCTTGCTGAACCCATTGGTGTGCCGCACGTTCCAACTGCTGCAGCTTAGTGTTTTCCATCACTATTTGATCCTCGATTGTCTGCCTCAGTTCTGTCTCAGTCGACTTCCTTCTTTCCAAGGCCTGAATGCCTTGTCTGGTCTGCCTCGTCTAACTATAGACCTGTCCATAATGAGTAGGCCAATCTCGGAGTACTTCCTCAGTTACAATGGATTCCTCCATGTGGTCTTGTAGAAGTTTGTGAGCCTCCGAGAATGCTGTGTGTTGAGTCAGGAGCAGTCAGACAGTTTCTTCTTTTTGTCCGGCCTTAGTCTGGTGAAGGTGGGTCTGCATGGTCGACACCAAGCCTTCAAAGAGCTGATATGCTCTGTCCAGCGGTCGGTCGGTAGCAGCTTCGACAGGTCCTGGGGTAACAGTCTGTACAAGATACCTGCACTTGTCGAGGAACTCGACTTCTTCTGTCTCCTTGTCCTTGAGCTGTTGCCTTAGTCGGGTCGTCCTCCTCTTTGATTCTTTTTCTAGGGTGTTGAGTAGTTGGCCAACCTCTGGGTCGGTCAACGAGCTCACATCTCGTAAGCTGATCCTTAGCTGATCGGGTCTAGGAAGAGGTTCTATTGGTTCCTTTGCTTGCTCTGTTGGTTTGTCGGGAGGACCTGCAGAAGTGGAAGGTGGATCAGAGGCCGAAGGGGTGTGTGTCGGAGGGGTTGGTTCAGTGGTCAGGGTTTTTTTGATTTGGGGAGGTGGTATGTCTACCTCCGGCTGTGGGGATGATGGTGGTCTCGGTTGTGAATCAGGCGGTGGTGGAGGTGGTGGAGATGATGGTGGTGGGGGTGTTGGGAGTGGGGAGGAAGGGTTTCCTGATCCTGGTGGTGATGGAGAATGGTGTTGAGGACTTTGGTCGGGAGATATAACGTCTTCTTCCGGTGGGACTTGGTAGTCGGTGAAGGTCTGTTCAATTCCTGAGACCTCGCCACCTTCAGGGGTCCTTGTAAATACTATCATTTGTTGGGCGTATATCTTGCTGCTGGCTTTCAAGGGTGTTGTTGTCCTTATTGTTTGGGCTGACTGGAAGAGTGCAGGTAGCATTGAGAAGAAAGCCTTGAGTTCAGCGTCCGTGCTGGCCCTGGCCCTGAGTGCTTCAGGGATCACTCTTTCCAAGACTTCGGGGGATATGTTGGTCTGCTGCACTGGTGCTTGCTCCTCGACTATTTGGGTCGGAGATGGGGGGGGAGGAGTCGACACCAGGTCGACCACATCTTCGGACAGTGGTGTTGTTTTGGCCTTCTTTGGTCGGCCTTCCGGTGCTCCTGCTTCGACAAAACGTTGAAACTGGGTTTAAACAGTAACTTTATTTGCTCTGGCATCTTCAACAATATCAAGTGCTGAGGCTGCCAGTTCGTCTTCATCATCTGTGGAGTCAGCAAGGACAAGCTTGCGCTTTCCTTTACCTTGCTGACGTTTTTGCAGTTTGATGTTCCTTCTGGCAATGGCGATCTCCTTTGCCAGTTTCTTGAGAATGCTCCGAGACACAGTATACTCAGGGTTGTCTTCCTCGACTTCTCCTGTCGGGGTCTGAGCTGGGTCGACTGTCTGAGTAGCTGGAGGAGTTGTTTGTTGAATTGGTTGTTGTGCTGGTGGTGGTATCTGGTGTTGCTCGGTCGGAGGGTCCATGACTGGTGCAGTCGGATGCTTCACTATTAAGTGCACCCGACCAGGAGTGCTAAGTGGAGTATCCTCCGTCACAAAGGTGCTAATGTACAAGTGCAGCTCGTAATCTTCTTCCTTCTCCTGGTCGGTCAGAGGTTCGACTATAGAGAAATCGACCTGTTTTGCGGCCTCCGGGACTTGAATTTTGGTTTTTGTCTGTCTGGACAACTCCCGAAAGATTTGCTCGACTGTGGGATAGTAGTTGAGGTCCCTGGCATTAGAATCCTGAGTTTTTGACGACCATACGGATGTATGGTCGAGCTCCAGTTGGATGTGTGAGTCGGCTGGGAGGTGTCGTCGGATGTTCTGGGGCACCCTCCACCTTGTCGTGCGTAGCTTAAGCTGCTGGAACCAGTTTTCCATAAAGACCTTTCCTTGGTTGAGTTCATGCACAGTTCCTTTTTGGGAAAAGGGTTTGAACCTGTGCATTTCAAACCTAGTCGGCTCGCAGAAGACAGGACTACCTTCCGGACAGATATAATACATTGCAATCCAGATAATCAAGGAGGGGAATTTGATAATACCTCCCGTTTCCTGACAGCGCTCGCATATGGTTTTAACCAAGTCTGCGAGGTAGTCTGCCCATCGAAAAATGCGGCCGTTGTTTGTGATCTGGTCGACGGCGTCCAGCATTTCCAGCTTGAGGTCACTGCTGCGACCAGCCAAGGTGAGAGTAATGGTGATGATTTTCGCCACAATCTGTGGAGTGCGTGCCTCGATCTGACTGATCATCAGACCCTTGGAGTTCTTGCCGGACGTCGAACCTGTAAAGTGTTCGACTAGTCCTTCCTTGATCCCAATGGGGACCGGGTCACCCTAATTTGATAGACCAGTCAGTCGGGAGATAACATCTCCATTAATGTCGACTAGTCGGTCAAAGTAAAATCTGCCGTTGTGGTAACGACTGATGATGAATTTGACCGCGGCTTCCTTTGTACCAGTAAAGCTGGCCATGATAGGTGCATTGGCATAGGCATATATGGTGCTATGCCTAACTTTCTCAGCCTGCTGGGTCATCCGTCGGTCTTCAAACGCCCATTCTTGAATCTCCGTCCATAGCTTTTGAAACGGACCCTCCTGGACTTTCACGTTTTGGATTCGCTTGAGTCGCTGGAGTAGGGGTGAGTCTGCTGCCTGAAGTTCTTGAGCCTTAGCCGAAGCTCGGGTGCGTTTTGGTGCCATGGTTTCTGACTGCTCAGACTGGTCGTAATTCTTACAAGGTTCACAAATTTCAGTCGACTGGGAGTTTGAATGCTCAGTAGGTGCGTGGTGTGGTAAATGAACTGTAGAATGTCCATTATTTATAGGCGCGGGTGGGGTGGAGTGGTGAACTAGGTGAATTAATGGTGGACTTGACAGGCCAAATGCAACACTCGAGTGCGATTTCGTGAATCTGGGTCGAGGCTCGAGGCCATTAATGCGGGATGGGACGCTCCAGGTCGGCGGTCGGTGTCGGTGGTGAGAACGGTCGACCTGGGAGGTCGATGAAGATGGTCGATGGAATTGAAGTCGGGTGTCGAATGGGTGAGTGGCTGTCATGATGGTGGTTTCTGGGTGTACGGTTTATGGTTTTTGGAATTTTTGTATATTTTTATAGGTTTTTGGTGTCAGTTAAGACCGTTATATGATTTTTTTTTTTTTTTCAATTTTTGTATCGTTTAAGTCGGGCTCCATTAACAAGCTTCCGAAAGACCAAGCCCTGTAATGTTTTTAGTCGAACCAACCCATTATGATGTATTTCATCGACAACATAAGGGCCCATCCATTCTGTATGCAGTTTCTTAGGCTTGCCTTTGACTCGACTGTTATACAGTAGGGCAAGGTCACCGACTGACAGATTTTTGTTTCTGATATTACGGTCGTGCCAAGCTTTCTGCTGTTGTTTTTGTATTTCTTGGTGCTGGATGGCCATGAGTCGATGTTCTTCTAATTTATTAAGTTGAAAGAGTCGGTCCTTCCTGGCTTGTTCGACATCGACATGTAGTATCTGTGCAACTATAGGGGCCTGTTGTCTGAAGTGCAGAGGTACGACTGCTTCTTGCCCATATACCAGTCGAAATGGTGTTTGATCAGTCGACCGTTTATACGCAGTTCTGTATGCCCATAAGACTGCAGGAATCTTCTCATCCCAGTTATCTTTGTCAGCATTGCATATTTTAGTCAGTCCTTTTGTCAGGGTTTTATTGAAAGCTTCAATTGCACCATTCGACTGAGGGTGGTAGGCTGTACTCCGTCGGTGGTCGATGTGAAACTTGTCGGTTAGATTTTTGATAGTTTTGTTAACAAAGTGTGATCCTTGGTCCCTGATCAGAGTAAGTGGACATCCAAATCGAGTAATAATATTTTCATAAATGAACTTAGCAGCTACTTCACTTGAACAGGTCTCGACAGGTTCTGCTTCTGCCCATTTAGTAACATATTCGACTGCAGTGATAATATACCTTGCACCTGATCGTCGGGCTGGGACAGGGAATGGTCCTATGAAATCTATAGCCCAAATTTCAAATGTGAGACTAGGTTTTACAGAGATCAGGGGCATTTCTGTGCTCGGCAGTGGTCGACCAAGTCGTTGGCATCTGTCACATCGACTAACAAAGGTTTTACAATCTTTATGAAGCGTCGGCCACCATAATCCAGACTGTTGAATTTTCTTAGCAGTTGTGTCGGCCTGAAAGTGTCCTCCTGCTGGTCCGTAGTGTGCTTCGTGCATGATTTGCTCTCGTTCATGGGAAAGTACACATCTTCGAAGAACATCGTCTAACCCTATTTTGTATAGAAATCTGTTGATGAGGCTGTAGGGGGCAGCCTTCATAGCTAGGATTTGCTTCTTTTTAGTGTTCAGACCTTCTGGGGCCTGACCTGTTTATAGGAACTGAGCAATTTCCTCCAGTTCTTCTGGTACTGCTTCTATACGAAATAGATGTGCATCTGGTAGGTCGTCGTCGATTCCAGTCGGTTCCTCTCCTGTCTCGATTCGGGATAGGTGGTCGGGTCCGACATTTAACTTCCCTGGTCGGACAACTACTTCAAATTCTAATTCTTGGAACAGTAAGAGCCATCGACAGATTCTACCATGGTGAAGGGGTTTGTTTACAAGGTATTTCAAAGCTTGATGGTCGGTGTAAAAGATGAAGGGGTTAGCTAAGAGGTAGTGTCGATATTTCTGAAGTACAAAGACCATTCCTAGGGCTTCTCGTTCGGTGGTCGAATAGTTCCTTTCAGCCTTAATTAGTTTCCGACTGCTGTAAACTATAGGGTAGTCCATTCCATCGTCTCCTGGTTGAGTCAGAATAGCTCCAACTGCTATGCCTGATGCATCGATATGCACATGGAATTTGATCGACCAATTGGGAAATCTAAGTATGGGGGCTTCGACCAGTTTTCTCTTCAGTTTGTCAAATGAGATTTGGCATTCCTCTGTCCATTTAAACTCTATGTCATGCTTGAGTAGTTCTTCTAGTGGGTAGGTCATGTCTGAGTAATGTCAGATAAACTTCCTATAGTACCCTGTATGTCCTAATAACACCCGAACCTGTTTAGGGTTTATTGGAGGCTTCAAGTCAAGGATAATTTTAATTTTGGCAAAGTCAACCTTAATACCATCTTTACAAACAACATGTCCTAGTAGTATCCCTATGGGGGTCATAAAGGTGCATTTCTTAATGTTGAGGGAAAGTTGAATCTGTCGACATCTTTCCAACATAAGTCGGAGCCATGTGCAGTGATCTTTTAGGGTGGAATATATGGTCCAGTCGTCGAAGTAGACTGCCATAGTTTTATAGATGTATTCTTGGAAAGTTTTTACAACTATTCTGGAAAAGACTGCAGGTGCATTCTTTAGGCCAAAAGGCATAACCCTATAAGAAAAAGAGCCAAATTCACAAACAAATGTGGTTTTCTTCTGATCTTCCTTTGCTATAGGTACTTGATTGTACCCTGAAAATCCATCTGTGAATGAATAGCATTCATGGCCTGCCACTTCATTCAAGATTTCATCAGCATAAGGTGTGGGAAAGGGATCTGTCAGTGTAACTTTATTAAGTTCCCTAAAGTCGACATAGATTCGCAGTCTGGTCGGGTCATGTTTCTTAGGCTGAACGACCATGGGACTTGCCCATTCCGACTGGTCGATGGGGTAGATGATACCTGCAGCTAACATGTTGTCTATCTCCTTTTTAACTATTTCCTTATATTTATGAGCTAGTTTATAAGGACGTTTCTTAACAGGTCGGACATCAGGTTTAGTGTCGATCTTCATCTCTCCCATTTCTTGGACTAACCCTTTCAAATCTTTGTAATCTCTTGCAAAGACATCTTGGAATTCCCTAAGCAAGTTCACTATTTCAGCAGTTTGTTGCTCATTCCAATAATCACCAATCTTAGCTAACTTTGGTCGGTCGTCATTTGAAATGTCGACCTCTTTGGTTTTTACTTTCGCATCTAACCATTCTGGGGCTTTAGCTTCATTTATCGGTCGACTTCCTTCCTGGAACTGTGAAAATGTAGCAGGGAAGTCGGCTGCAGTCATCCGGTCGAGGTCAGGTTTTTCGGTAGTCGCGACCCTAAGCACAGAGTGGATCGATTTTGTTGTTTTCAGCATGGTTGGATTTCCATCTGAAGCTTTTACCTTCGGTATGTTCATTTTCCAATTGTAATCGGGTCGACTCGACTTTTTTTCCTATGTGAAGACTATGGCAGTTCTTGAACGGTCGAGGGTCTTGGGAAGGGTGTGTTTCAATCGGTTGAATGAATTGTTTGATTTGTTGTGCGGGCTCGACTAGTTGTTTATCCTCCGGTATAAAGTTGAAGGCTTTAATGAAATTGTCTTTTAGTTCATTCCAAAAAAAGGTTTCACCTTTGGCTTCTTCCATCTTATACCATTTGCTAGGTAAGTCGTCTAGGGTTGAGGGGAACAAGTGTGGCCAGGCTCTCTCATCCTTATGCCCTAGGCTTCTCCATTATTTTTCACAAGTTTGGATGTGTTTTTCTGGGTTCTGGCCTTGAGTAAATATGGGGATCTGTGCTTGTGGGGTTAGCTTCTTGCCACCAAACCTTTCAACAAAATAAGTTGCTGCACTAGTCCAGGTCTGAAGTTTTGTCTGATGGGTATCCCACCATCTAGCTGCTTGACCAGTGAAAGTTTCTACTAAGCTCTGTAGTCGGCCATGTTCTCCAATGTTCTTAGTCACTTGTTCAACATGCATGACTGGGGATTCCCTCTCCTTATACCTTGTTTGGGTCCTGGTTGTTTCGTTTGTCGGTTGTAAGGTAGGGTGTTCTCTTATTTTTCTCTCAAAAATCTTGGGGATAATTGAGACTAGAAAGCACTGCCGGGTGGGTTTTTTCTGTACTGTTTGGATAGTCCAGCACCCTCTTGCTTGTGTTTCATAGTTTTCCATTTCCCAGTCATATAGTTCAGCATCTGAATTGTAACCAACTGAGTCGGGGTTACCTAAGTACAGCTCCCCTTGGGCGTTTGGTTCTGTGTAGTTAGTATTGTTTTGGATCTGATAAAGTTGTCGGATATCGACTTCCTCATCAATTGGTTCAACCCAGGGTTGGCCTTGGGAGGGGTTAATAGGTACTATGACTTTTTGACCCTTTCCTTTAAGTTTAATATGTTCTTTGTCTAGGGAGATAGAGGCTTTCATCTTTCTACCCCAAGGTCGACCTACAAGGGCTGGGAAGGAGCTAGATCCTTCCTTTGGGTCAATAATTTCGAAATCGACCTTAGTCGATATGCCTTTAATGGTTGTGTCTACATCTTTCCAAACCCCAATGGGTTCAATAAGGCCCTGGTCGGCTAGTTTTAGATAAATGCCTGACTCATAGAGTCGAGGTCGTCCCATCCTTTCCCAGGTATCCCGGGTCATTATATTGACCTGAGATCCAAAATCAAGCACCACTTGTCGGACATGGAACCCTTCAATTTCCAGGTCGACAAGAGGGTCGACATCGTTTTTATCTTTTTGATTTAAACTACAGATGTTCTTCGTTTGTTTCTTAGAGTTAGTGCTTTTGATTTGATGTAATAAATCAATGAACTGACCGATAGATTTATCTGTTTGAATGAGATTTGTGAGGTGCTGGGTCGAGTGGTGTCGACTGTGACTAATGTCTTCGTGCTGTGCAAGTTTTGAAAATATGTTTGTGGCTTGCTGATATGTGTGTTGTTCCATGCAAGGGTCAGGGTATGTGTTTGTGTGTTTGATCTTACTAATCTGAGGATTGTCAGGCCCGGTTTTAGTGCCTTGTCGAGTGACGATGTGCAAATTCTTAGTAGTTATGACATCATTCTTCTGGACACAAGAAAAGACATTAACATTCTTTTTATTACTAATTTTTTCCAACATTGTAGGGAAATCCTCCAAGGAGTGATCACCTACCCCACAATGTGTACAAAATTTAAGATCAGTCCTGTCCTTGTATGGACAGTCTGCGCATCTGTGCCCTTCTTTGTAACAAATAAAGCATTGAGTAGGTCGACGACTTCGTATTTCTCGACTTCCCACGAATCGACCTGTTCGTCCAAACCCTGGTCGACGATTGTCATTCCGACGGTCGTAGCGTCGGCCCTCGTTTCGTTGTCCATTCTGATTATTGGTATTGTTCTGCTCTGTGTTCTGTGCTACAGCATTAGTCTGGTAGACGGCTTGGTAGTTTTGTCTATTTTTGAGGTTGAGATGACAGTCGGCCGTGTTTTGATTTGCAGTTTCGCATATAGCACACCAGGAGGCTTTACCATTGTTCATATTGTAGGGACAGTCGGCGGTGGAATGGTCTCCTCGTTCCTGGCAGATGTCACAAAACGCTTTTGTCTGTACAAAACGGACATCTTGTCGACTGAATTGCTGTCGACAGTTATCCTTGGTATGTCCGGCTGTTGAACAGTTAGTACACCAGATGTCTTGGTTCTTAAGTGTGAGTTCTTTCAAGGACTTCTGCATATTCTCCAACTGTTCTTCCAAGCGGTGGTCAGTCAGGCAGGCAGGTATGTCTTCATCCATCTCGACCTGCAAAGCTTTTGTCAACGCATCCTCGTACGACTTGAAGGTCTCCAGACTGATGTGTCGGTGAATTTTCTGTGAAAGCCCTGCAAGGAACCATTGAATGAGTAATTGTTCGTCGATGACATAGTCCAACTTACTCAATAGATCCTTCCATCTCTTATCATAATCGCGGACTGTTTCTCCTGGCTTCTGTTGGGTCGTCTTCAGCTTCTTGGCTGCCAGGTGTTTAGCATCGGGAGTCTTGAAGAAGGAGAAGAATTGCGTCTTTATCTCTGATTTTGTTGCGCTAGGTTTCCTTTCAGTAAATGTCATATACCATGTGAGAGCTCTTTTCCGAAGGGCTCCTGCGAATT
>LPNX010797337.1:45987-119047 GCA_001517045.1 Pseudotsuga menziesii | reverse complement strand
CTCCTTCGTCGGGAACAATTAGTTGGAGAGCTTCTGGCTGCTCTATCCACATTTCATCATCTTCAGGGGACGCCGCTTCTTCTTCTTCGCCTTCTGTGCGTCAGTCATGACCCGACTCTGGCGGTACTTCGTCATGGTCGATCTCCCTAGGGTTTTGCTGCAGCTCTGCGGCCCTTTCTCGTCTGGCTTCCCTCTTCTTCTGTCTTTCATCCCTTTCGATTCTCTTAATGTCCGACATACTGTAGTACAATACTATGCCTTCAGTTCCTCTTCAGTCGATTCTGCATTACTGGTGACGACGACTCTGGTCGACTAGGATCCACTATGCTCTAGGTCCGACACACGACCAACTACCCCCCCATGGCCTACCCGACGCTTTTTTTAGAAAGCTCGGATAGTGTCTACTTATTCAGGAAGTATTCCCACTCCCTTTCAGCAATGAATTTTTCCCACTTCTTCTGCTTCTCCGCCCAATTAGTGTTTGAGGGTGGGTCGAGTAAGAGAGGTCGAGGTTCAACAATGTGCCCGGCTCCTTTCTCTATTAAAAACTTGAACAGTAAAGCGGGCAAGGAACACAAGAATTGATCAGTAAATTCTGTGAAAAATTTCTGTTGGACGGTTTCCACAGAAGTCCTGTCTTCGACTGCTTGTTCCTCGCAGAAGTCGTCGGCTATCTTTTCGAACCACTCCGAGAGATTTGTACGTCCTCCTCGGATCAGTTTCTGGAGTAACTGTGCTTCTTTAGTCTTGTCCGGCTTTCTCATCCAAAAGCTGCTTCAGTAGGTGGGGCACGGATTCGACAAATTTTTCGTGAGTTTCAGTGAAAAATCGGGCTTTGGCTTCTGCGACTGTCAATCTGTTCCTTCTCGCGTAATTTTGTAGATAGTTAGCAATTTTTCGCTCCCACCAGTCCTTGATCTCCTGCTCTGGTATCATATGTGAGCAGATATTCAGTTATGTACTACCGGAAACGGAACCAATGTTGTAATCCTACAGATCACATAAGGTTACCAATAATACATACAAAAATATACACAGATGCAAGAGACAAGAACTGATATGATGAACAGATTATATTATTCTCAATAGGTCATACAAAGCCAAGAACTGAACTACGTTCTTGTGTGGCTCAACAGCCTAATATACATGTTACAAACAGTTACAATCATAACTACCTGTCGGTTCACTGAACCGACACGACTATTAGTTAACAGACTAACTACTGTGTTTACCCAGCCGACCGACGTAGTCGGTCTCTCGACTTAGTCGGCTGATCGACTAAGTCGGTCTTCGTTCAAGTCGACTTATGTCGACTTTCTCCTTCTACAAACTCCAATAGCCTCATGAATTTGACAGCCCTCCAGAAACCCAAATTGTTCACTAGAAATATGAAGAGACAAAGCAGATTTGAGTCTCCTTGCAATTACCTTAGCAATGATCTTATATATGCAATTGCATAGTGAGATGGGCTTGAAGTCCTCAAAACTAGTAGGATTATCCTTTTTAGGAATAAGGGTAATAAAAGTAGAATTGAACGGTCCATGAATAAACCTAGCCTTACGAGATTCCTCCACAACTGACAAGAGCTCCTCACCGAAGAAATCAAAGAAGCCCAAGAAGAATTCCACAGGCCATCCATCAAGCCCCGGGCTTTTGTCTTTTTGAAATGAGTGAAGCACCCGAGACAGCTCCTCCACCGAAACTTCCCCCATCAACATCCTGTTTTCCTCCTCATCCACAAAGCTGGGAAAGAGCTGTGCCACTCTAATGACCTCAGCAATAGAGTCTCCAGGTTGTGCAGAAAATAGATCCCCAAAATATCTCACACCCATCTCATCCAGCCCATCGAAACTGGATACCTATCCCCCTTCTGCCGAAGATAGCTCCCAAATAGAATTTGAGAATTTTCTCCCCTTAGCATATGCTTGGAAAAATTTGGTATTCTCATCTCCACACTGTAACCAGATTGCTCTGCTCTTCAACCTCCACATTTCCTCTCGCTCACATAGAATCACGTTCCGCTTAGTTTCCAAAGTAAGAAGTTCATCCTTTGTTTGATCATCCAAGAAACCCATCCCCGGACTGTGAAGCAACCTATCAATAGCCAACTCACATTCCCTCAAAGTATTATCATCATTCACCCTCTTCGGGTGAGCCCAATAAATCGTATCCTCCTTTATGCATTTCAGATTTTGATAAAAATGTGCCCCCACATGCTCCTGGGAGTTATGTGGCCTAGGAATCCATAGCTCCTTAATCAAGGATTGAAAACCCTCGTCCTTTAACCATCCGAAGTTGAATTTAAAAGGACTTGGAGGTTTCCTTCGCTGACCCCAAAATTCCAGAAAAATGGGATAATGATAAAAAATCCCACCTGTCCCCACCCACTGCCGAACAAGCTCAGCCCCAAGAGCCAGTGATTCAACCACCAAGAACCTATCCAATCTCTTGGCTACCCTTTGATCCCCTGTTCTCTTATTTCTCCAGGTAGGGACAATATTTGGCGGGAGTATATCCAACAGATCCTTCCTTGCAAAGGCTTGAATGAAATAGTTTGCCAATACATCCGGGACGACCCTAGGCCCCCAGAACTCAGAGACTGCCAGTGATAGATTAAATTCTCCCCCCAAAATAATGTCAGTGTCTTCAACAAAATCCAAATTTAGTAAAGAGTCCCAAAAGCTAACTCTATTCAGATAAGGCACGTAGATATTAATAATCGTGAGAGTCTTACCAATCTCAGTGATCCACAAATTCAACCCCACACCAGAAGAAATCCCCCAAGAGCAGTCACACCTACAGCTTTGCATCTTCCACCCCGATGCCAATCCCCTAGAACAGCCCCTTGCATCCACCGCCACAAACTTCCAACCAGAAAGCAAATATTCTAACACCCTAACAACCTCCTCACTACATCCCAAAGTTTCTTGTAACAAAATTACATCCAGCTGGTTTAAATCCACCAGCCTTCAAAGAGACGATTTTTTGAGGGGACTCGCCAACCCTCGACAGTTAAAAGACATAACTTTCATTTGGGAGACCCCACTTGGGCTTTCACTGCTCTAAATTCCCATTCAATAGAGGATTGTGTCCCCATCCCTAAATCCACCTTTTCCCGATCTTGTGCTTTGGAAAAAAATGATTTTCTGCCCTGACCTTTCCCCACCGCATGCAAGGACAGCTCGGGAAAACCTTTCCCACCCATTCCCTTGACAGAAATCTCCCTACTTCTAAGGGCATATATGATACTTCTTCCTTCAGAGCTGGAAGAGTTATTTGTTGAAACAATGGAGGGGGAGAATACACTATCGGTCAATGGCAACGAACAAGGAGCAGCCGAACAGGGGAGAGCTATATTGGCTAAGGGAGGAAAGCCAAGAGACAATAACCCCCCCCACATCATCAGAGACAGGGAGGAGAGAAACTGCAGGAGTAGGGACAATAGAAAGACCCATAGAGAGCGAAGAAGAAGCCCCTCGAGTATAATCCTGGACAGGTATCATCCTAGAGCCTTCCAGAGATGGAGAAACCAAAGTAGCCCCTGTCTTCAAACTATCTTTGAATAATCCCCCAGGCACCTTCACACCTTTTTCCACCTCACACAAGACTGAAGTAAAGGGGAGTTCGCTAGAAACAGCCTGCACCACAGGAACTGTGTCCACCTCTCGATCTTCCGCTGGCCCATTATTCCCGACCCTCACCGCAGCAGCAACCCCCACCTCCTTTGTAGCTTCTAATCCATCAAAAACTGCTTCAACCAGTGGTTTGTGGGCCTTAAAGAGAAGCGGGCATTTGGCCACCAAATGTCCATATGTATGACATCGAAGACACCAAAAAGGCACACCCACATAGTCAAGGATTTTCCCAAAGTCCCCATCCTTAGACTGTACAGTTATCTCAGAGGAGAGTCCCTTGTATATATCAATATTTACCAGAATTTTGGCTACTGTATACTTACCAGTCTCCAAAAAAGAAAAATCATCACATACAAATTTCCCCAGATAATTCCCTATTTCAGCAAAATGGTTCTCATTCCATAAATGCACGGGAAAACCTGGAAGTTTTACCCACAGGGGCTCCTTGTTAATCTTTTCCGTTTGCGGATCGAAAAAAGGGGTCCAACTTTTCAATACAATAGGAACCCCAAGCATAGACCACTGTCTACTTAGGACAGTGTCAATCGCCTCTTTACTGTGTAGGATGAAAGAAAACCACCCTTTAGTTAAAACCCGAACTTCAGGAGCGGACTCCAGCAAGAGATTCCACTGATCTGCCGCCCACGTCCGGAGAAAATCACGGCCAAGACGTTTTCCACAGACATGCCCAACCACTGCTGTTAAAGACATATCCTCTGCCTCTACCAATGTAACATCAACCCCCAGCACTAGCTTATCCCTACGCTTCCAATCTTTAACTGCCTTTGGACCTTTATGAGATCCCTCCTTCATTGACCCCCCATGGTTAGGAGTAGGGGTAGAGCCCTTTTCAGGGAGCTCCGCCGAAGAAAGTTTAGGGAAATTTGTAAAGTCCCTGATCTGAGGTGAGAGAGTGCTCCCGAGAAGACCAGTGAGGTCAGGCTTGTCTACACCCAAACCCTCCGGTGTCTTTAGATGTGTTAAGACCGCCTCCAGACCCTCTAGACCCACTAGTTTGAAAGGCGATGAATTCCTGATATTTTTATCTTGAGTACAATCATTCTCTACCAACCTCACTACCTCTATGAGCCCAGTGGGGACCCCTGGCCCCCAACCTGTCATCAAAGATCCAGTCAACACCCCCTGCCGACCCAAAGCACCAGAAAATCCGCCTTCAATGAAAATATCTCTTTCATGGGTCCCATCCGAGGTGTAATCCACCTCCTCCTCCATGCCTCCCCACCAAACCACATCAAACCCCGTCAGACCACATACCCGAACCCCAAGAACTACCTTGTATCTGTTGCCAAAATCCTCCTACATCAGTGAACTCTGATATCCAAAGAAAATCTAGCGATCTATGCAAGCCTGGATCAGAGATCTTCCAGAACCAACCGATCTAGCAAATCTGAACCTTACGGTCCAAACTCCACCATCAATCGTTCCTCCTGAGCTCCCATCATACATCTGGTGATTGGATGAACACTGATATTTGCTATCAGATCTCCATAACTGCGATCAGATCTCAGATCTCCAGTGTAGCCAATCAAGGCAAACATCACAGCTCTCCTCTGGCTCTGTAACCCGATCCCTCACATGATAAACTCTGTAGTAGCAACAATCTCGCCAGATTTTTTGTTAATGATGAAAATCAATATTAATCTTTGAATCCGTGCCTCAGTAGCCTTGATCCACTACGATCTACATGCATCGAATGTCAGCATATGATAGCCCTGCTAGTTCGAAGTTCAGCTCCCCCGCGACCTCCAAAGCCAAACTCCTCAACAATTCTCCATATTCCTTCAGTCCTCCAATGTTAGTTCAGTATTCTCACGCTAAAGACCACCACATCCTCGGCCTTAGCCTTGCCTGGTGCGAAGTCTCATGGCCCAATTTCAGTCCCATTTCATCCCCCTATTTCCGTGTCTTCTCAAAGCATGCATTCTCTTTATGTCCTATTTTTATTTTTCTGTTATCATGATTTTAATGAGAAATTAATTTTTCTTACAGGTGTACATATTATTAACATGCTGTAAAGAATGAAGACTATTTTTGCTCATCGTTGGCATTCGCTGGTGCTTTTGGAAGAATTGGATACTAAGGATAGCCATGTCGTAGGTCGATTCAACTGGGCAGAAGTTAATACAGGCCAGTCATATGATTGACATTATTGTTTCATAGGATAAAACGTATTTGCCATGTGCCTTCTTTGAAGAAATTCGATGCAACAGAATAGGGATAGAATTTCTGTCTTTATTATGTAGTGGTTGTTAGAAACCGAATGGATATTTTTAGCATGTTTGTTACATAAAAACTGGAAGGAGTTACTAGTCTTATTATATAACCTAGTAAGCTTGCTGCAAAAAGGGTCAATGGAGTATTGAAGGAAAAGACTTATTGGAAATATAATTACAGTTTCTGGTTTCAATTTCTTTACTGGAGTTTTACCTTTGTGGAGGATTGTGACTAGAGTTCTCAAACTGGTATCACTGCTTGTTACTATTTTGAAAACTTAAGATATATATATTTTCGATATACTTTTTTCTCACCATACATTGTATGCAATTGTACTATGATATAATTGTATTTATTATCTGAAATTATACTCTGTCACACAATATTAATGTTCGATAAATTATTGCTGAATCTTTTTCCTCAATATTTTTATTGATGATTATGATTTAGTGATAATATATTTCATGTTTATTTCTGAAGAGCATTTGTATTTTTATGATGTTTTCTTTAATGAATATAATCTTTTATTCAAACATGTAATATTGGACATTAGTTATGAATGAACATAATATTACAGAATAAATTAAGATAATTTTATATTTTAATTTTCTGTTTTAGAACAATTTATAACAAGGTGATTTTATGATAAGTAATTCTGATATTGTTATCTTAATTATTATCATTTATCTCTGTGTTATTAATTATTAATTGATTGATAATTAATTTAATCTTTTAAAATTGCTCTCGAGTAGTTGAGATAGGGTAAATAGTTTTAATTTTAATTCTAGTTGTAATTAAACTTAGTTTATTTAAGTAATGTTTTAGTAGCTGTTAGTTAGTTTTGTAGATCAATAGTTTTGTATTTTAAATTAAGTTTAAAACTGAACAAAACTAAACAACAAGAAGACTTTCATTAAGAAAGCACATTATATTACCTTAGACATAGAAATTGAATTAGAATTTAAATAATAGTTTAATTTAGGAAACATTTTGCTGAATTTTTATATTATCCTTAAGATGATAAATTCAGCTAGTAGTAGGAGACCATAACTTGCAAGATTTTGCTATTCCAAACACACCTGAAGCTATTTTAAGCAACTTGTGTGGGCTTAATCTCCTTAGTTGGCCTAGGTCAAAAAATCCGGCCAACAAATGGCACTAGAAGGAGGGCCGAGGTAAAATAAGTGGTTATTTTTATTTTTTCAATTATTTTGATAACCATTTTTCCTCCAGCTCTTGTTTTTCAGTTTTATTATTTTATGCTCTTAGTCGTCACATATATGCTTAAGGGTTGGTTAGACTACAAGCTAGCCATTTGAAGAGTGAATTAATCTTGATTGTTTAGCATTCATGGCTGATGCCCAAATTTCTGTTTGGGAATCCGTTTTTAATTTTACAATGGTTAATATTCCCAATAAGACAATCAACCTCTTGTTAAAACTTGAATTTGATGGCGAAGGCGATATATCTGGAAGAGAACACCTTGGGAAGTTTTTATGTAAATGTAACAAACATAAGATTGTTGATCTTAATGCTACTTGCAAGTTATTTTCCCTTACTCTCAAAGGACGAATCAAATGTTGGTTGGAAACTTTTCCACCTAATTTATTTTTTACATGGTTTCAGTTCGCATATGAATTTTTAGACACATTCAAGGATTATAATTCTAATAAACTTTGTAGTGAACTATAGACTATTCGGAGGAAGAAAGGTGAGTCTTCAGAAGACTTTTCAGTAAGGCTTTCTAATATTCTTTGCAAAGCCTATTACTGATTTACCTTTTGAATCTGATCTTTTAAATATTGTTTTCAACTCTCAAGTTCCTGTTATTCAACAAAATCAAGACGTTTGTCAAAAGGATGATAATTCACTAATATTCCTAAAAAATTCTTCCTCTATTATTGATTCATATACTTTTATAAGTTCTACCCAACCCCTAGGTGAGAAGATCGAAGTAGAAGAGGTACCAACTTCTTCTGATCGTTATTCTCCTCTCAAAGGAGAAAGTCATAATTATTTTATCCAAAATCTTGAACCTATAAACATTAATGAATCAAATGAGAAAGAACATATTCATGATAAATTTATTCGTACAGATAGGGAAGTTGATTGTGTTAATGAACAACAAGATTCAAATTCTATTATTACGAAAATAGATCAAGATGAATTAATTATAAATCAAACTATATGTTCATCATTTTCTAATTTTGGTACTAATTCTTCTTTCGATTCAATTATCAATGAACACGAATATGTTAATTATAATTTTATATGTTCTAACAATTCAATAGAAAAAGTCGAAGAAGAAGACATGAATCTTAATCACTCGACTAAATGTTGTCCGAGAAAAGAGATTAATCTTTTTCAAGAGAATGTGAATAAAAGTTTTGATTCACATGAAATATTATCAATTGATCTTGATCTCAAATCAATTTCATATGAAATGCTGAAAGGTACATCACCAAAATCTATTCAAAATAATCAGGTAATAAGAGAGAAATATTTTGGAAATTTAAATATTAATGATCTTTCTAAGTTGAGAGATTCTTTTAATTTCCTCTCTTCTAATTCTTACTTTTCTATTTATCCTGATTTATTTTTTGATTTTGATATGCATAAGATTCCATCTGAATTATCTAACTATGTGACTTCAAAATCACATTTTTATGAGATATCTAACATTGATGATTCATTTATTAAGCATGAGTTTGAGGGATTGGGACATATTTCATTATTAAATCATCATTCGATACAATATTTTAAAGAGAAAGAAGGTCTATTGCAAGATGGTTATGCTCAACCAATTTTTGATGAGATTAACACACCAATTCTTGTTGAAACTGAAAAATGCTTGTTCTCATCAGAATCATATATATGAGAGATCTAATTTAATTTATGATAGTAAAATCTTTGTGGAAGAGTTTCTTATAACTCGTGATCACCAAAAGATTACATATTTTTCATTCGATTCATCTTTAGTTGTAGATCCTCTAAACAAGATTACTTCTTTCGATATTGGCCAACTATCGATTCATTCAACTATTACATCATTTCATGATCCTACTTTGTATTTGAAACCAGTTCTTCCAATTGTTAATGTGACTAATTCTAGTTATTTGATTCCTCAAATTGATTTGCCTAAGATATGTTTGCCACATATGGATTTCATATTTTTAGATCATACTTTGCATTATAAGTTTCATGACAAAATTGCAGAGTGGCTCGAAAATTCTTATCTCAAAAGGTTTTCAGAAACTGGTAAACATGTCTTATCATTACATGTAGATAGAATTTCAAATGGTAAGGACGATAGATTTTGTTTTAGTTTTCTTTTATATTATTTATGGTTATTATTAGAAGAACATATTATTCTTGTAGGATTAGAAATGTTTCATTGGTTTCACTGGTTATTTCACTTTACTTAATTCATGTTGTATATTTGATTATACATATGTACATATTCAATTTAGAAGTAATTCTAGATTTAGTTTAAGTTTGTTTTTCTTATTTTGCTTCATTTTCAATAAATGTGCAGTTAATAAAGGATGTATAAATTTTAGGATGAAAACGAATCGTCATTTAGAGAAGTACTCATTATCCTTTTATCGCTTTTTGATTATTTTTCTCTTCCTATGAATAAAGAAATAATGATGAAATGTTTACATAAAACGAAAAGTAAAAGATTCTAGTCATACATAATTTTGCACTCTTCTGAACACAACTCACTCATCCTGTAATTATTCTCACAAAACTGTACAACTTAGACTTTTCATTTTTCCTTTTGTAAATAATGATGAATAAAGGGATTTGACTTATTTAGTCTTCTCATGGATTAATTAAATGAATCCTAAAGAATGAAAAATTATTTTAACAATTGAATGATTCTGTAATATTTTCGAAACTTTACATCAATGATAAGCTTATGATGCTTTTTGTGAAAATCACCATGTTTTGACATGTGTATTATATTTGTCTCTCCTATTTTCTATTTTCTATTGATTTTTTATTTAAACTTTAAATCTGTATTATGGTCAATTTTAATATTAGGAGATTTGTCGTTATTTCTTATGCATGTCATAATTTTGTATTTTTTACGTTATTTTGTATGGCTCATCACATAGAAAGTAATCATATCTTGAATTTTGATTTTTGAGTTTATTTACCATCTTCGACTCTCGGTTAAAGTTTCGATAAATTTTTCTTTTGGATTTCAATACATACCTTTTGGTTGAATTTCGGATTTGATCAGATTCTATCTTTTTGAGTGTTTTGGTTCAATTAGTGATTTTTATTTTTAAAATTTGTTTGGTTGATTGGTTTTAGTAGTGAATTTAATATTTTTCAACTTTTTGATTTTCCTCTTTGTTTTTAAGGGAGTATTGTAGATAAATAATACTTTGATGGCACACTGTTGGATGTCCATATGTCTCTCTACTAATCAACCTGATATCTTTAAAAGAAATCATTGTAAGAAATTTCTTGCCATATCAAATGTTCTTATTGTGATTAAATCACTCCTAGCCTTGAAAGATTTCTTATGAACTTAGCTAATCAGTGAGTTGAACTCACAGTTATTATTCTTGGACTTTATTTTGAGAATGATATCATTAGCTAGGCAAGTTAACTTGTTGAGAAAATTTTCTCTCAGAGTCTTTATGAATCAATGACATTAGTCATCTTTAGGCCTTCCATGTTATTATAGGGGTATTATCTGGATTTGTTTCTCATCCATTAGAATTTTTTTTAAAACTAAACTAAAATTTAATTGAAGAATAGGAGGTCTCATTACGAGCTGACCTAATCATGATCATCAGCCCTGTTAGGGATAACATATTTTCGGATCACCAAGGTGATGGCTCTTGGTCATAAGATCAAGGGACAAGAGGTCTCATCACAAGCCAACTTTTTTTATCTCTGGAAGTTCTCATGAATGATGCTATCAATATTTGGTTACCAGTCTAGGATAGTAGTCTTGAATCAAAGATATAATATATATTTAAAAAAAAGGAAGAAAAAGAAAATAAGAGAAAACAAATTTTATCTATTAGTCATTTATATCTAATGGATGGGGAACTTATCTAGATATCTTCTTAAGGTATGGAGGTCATATCTTTATACTGGTGTTATTCGATTATCCTTAACTATTGAGAAAGCATTCTTGATAAGGTTTATTTGCTATGCATATATTTCAAAATCATTCATCTTTATGAAGTCTCTGAATAATAGTTGTGATAATTCATTTGATTGTGACAGTATTAAAGTTGAAACTTTACTATATAGGCTAGTGGAAGGATAAAGTCATCTGGTGTGAAGTTTGATATTTCGAGAAAATCTTGATTTTGTTTTTCTATATCTTTAATCTTCAAGTAAACATACAGAGATAACTGGTTCTCCCAGCATGTCACCATTTGTTGGCACCCCAACATGAAATATCCTTAATTCTCACAAAAATCAAGGCCCCCCCCCATTAGAATTTGTAAATATTTAGCTATGGTTTTTCTTGCTTGGTTTGAAAAGGTAATTTTATGATCCTTTATTCTTTGGGTTGCTTGTTTTGTTTTTTTATGAAAAATTATTTGTTGGTTATTTAATGTCATGAGTGGTTTTTCCTTGAATACTTTGAAGTAGTGTTTTTGGTTTTACCTTTCTTTGATAAACCTGCGACTTTATGATCATTTCTTTTTATCACGTCTTTCTACTGATTGTTTTTGTCGAAAATTTTCCCTTATTTCCTCCTACTGGTTAAAGAACAATTGTATGCTCTTATTTGACCTTTGTTCATTCAATTGTGCACCTTATTTTGAAAGAATTCAATTATCTGACAACCTGTCCAAATTTTAATATTAATGATTGAATAAGTACTTTGGAGGATTGAAATACATTGAGAAAACATTCATATTTATGAATTATTGGAAAATTTATAGAGTGCTTTCAGAATCTGTGATTCTAAAAGTACTCTTCATCTTGAAACATTTATTTCATTAGAAAAGATCATTTGCAACACTCTTTTGATGGATTATTGAAGTTATTACTGATTTATATCATTTCACGATTAAGATATGTCTTGCATTTAGGATTTTCAATGATGAATAGTCCTCCCATCTTTTCTTTCTTTTAATTTCATTAGGGTTTCATTAATTTAATTTATAATGATTAAGAAAAATATTAATAATCCACTTCATTTTTTATATAAATTGAAACATGAAAATTATTTAATTTATTCCTAAAACATTAACTATTAAAACCCTATAATATTTATACCTAAATAAAGAATCATTTGGATCATATTTTAAGTGATATGGGAAAAGTGCAAAACAAAAATTATGTTTAAAATCTTCTATGTTGATTGCTTAAACCTATTGATCAAAGTGATAAAAAAACATGATTCGAATCCAACCTTAACTATTGATAGCTTTGTAAAATTGAAATCTGGTGACTATCTTAAATTGGATTTAACATGTTTATTGTCATTTGACATTTGTAATAATAAGGATTTGATCATTTCATTTCATTTTGTTGATCTCATGTCGAAGATCAATCTCATCTATGACCCATGTATAGGGTTATGATTTCATTCTTCGTATCGTTATGGTCTTGGACATTTGTTTTGATGATCGAATTATGATGGTTGTTGTTCATGAGCTTATGGTTTTGGTCTTGAGCCTAATTAAAACAAGTGAGAGTTTTGTCATGTCTGCAAAATACTATATCCCCATTCACAACATCCTTTGATTCTTCGTCGATAGAAAAAATGTGGTTAAACAAGTGACACTTTTAATACTTTTTAAAGGTCTCAGGCCCCGAAATGATAAAGGTTGATCAAGAGGTTGCTACGTTGTTTGAAAGGATAAGTTGGGGCTCTTTTTCAGATGCTTCAGCGGTCACCATGTTTAAATAACCAGGAAGTTTCCATGAGTGTCAAAGGGGATTATAAATTAGATTGGGAGTCCTGCAAATGAGGATACAATTTCTTAAGCCACAAAGTTTTTCTAAAATGGGAAAGCATTGGTTTAAAAGGGGAAAAATCAACAAATATAAATATGAGTCACTGGTTGAGATATTAAATATCGCGTTTCTGCCAAATTCTTAAATACGCAATGGAGAACCCACTACGAGGTCATAGTAATGTAGGATAGTCGCTTTTCACACATCCATTTATATCATCTCCTATTTTTGTTGGCGTTAAAAGGTTCCAAACTCAATTTATTTCTCTACCTGTTGCATAGTTTAAAAGGGATGCAACATAACTTATACGGTATAGAATACCATGGGAAATCTGGAAAGAAGCACGTTTCTCCTCTATATCCTTAAAATCTTAATTCAACATCAAATGAATTTTATGGGTAAATCGTGGGATGAATTTTTGGCTGAAAACAATTTAAGGCCAATGCAATTTTGGCCTACTTGTTTACCCAAGACTCGCTTGTTGAGTATGAGGATCACAATAAACTCTGTCGAGTAGCTGATTTGGAAGAACTTTAAACCCTCCCAAATAAATCAAAGAGAATAATGTAGCGGAAGATAAAGATGAAATATCAGCTTGTATATTCACACCTTGATCTATTGATAGAAAACGGTAGGAATGTAATACTGGAAATATACAAAAGGTTAAACCCTCTAAACCGACTATGGATAAATTTGAAGAAGTGAATCAAAGATTCACTAGATTCTCTCTTTTCTGGTGATCATAAAACAAAATAATGATTTTATCTTCGTTGAATATGCAGTGATAACGAAGAGGAGTTTCCTCTTTATGAAATTCTATGAAATAATCATGAACATGAACAGATTGGTAATCATGATAATTCTCTTGTATCTCCTAAAAAGAATTGGTTGGTAATTTGTCATTGTTAGGTAAACCTGAAAATGAAATTCAACATTGAATGGTGAACATTCCCTCGACAAGGCTTTTAAAACCATTAAACTTCCTCTTGAACGGTGCGACGAGGTCAATCAGATTAAAAGGGTTAAAGAAGCCTGCAATGATTTGAAAATAAAATTATGTCAACGAATTGTTAAATTGTGTAGATTGGTGGAAAAATTGAAAATGAGAAAGAGAAAATATAAAATGGATCGTTAATCTGTAGAAATAAAGAATAGTTAAAACATGAAGAACAATCCAGAATGTGAGGCTTAATGCCAAGCTATCAGAAGCCAGGAAAGCAATCAAGTTACAGATAATAGCAACTTAGTCTATTTTTAGTTATTTTAATTTCAATTTTGACAGGTAATAAAATGTTTTAATTTGCATACATGCAAAATCGTAGATTTTGTAGGAATGCTTATAATTTGTATTATTTTATTTTATTTTCTATTATCATGATTTTAATGAGAAATTAATTTTTGTTACAGGTGTACATATTGTTGACATGCTGTAAAGAATGAAGACTATTTTTGCTCGTCGTTGGAATTCGCTGGTGCTTATGGAAGAATTGAATACTAAGGACAACCACGTCATAGGTCGATTCAACTGGGCAGAAGTTAATACAGGCTAGTCATATGATTGACATTATTGTTTCATAGGATAAAACGTATCTACCAGGTGCCTTCTTTGAAGAAATTTGATGCAACAGAATAGGGATAGAATTTTTGTCTTTATTATGTAGTGGTTGTTAGAAATCGAAGGGATATTTTTAGCATGTTTGTTACATAAAAAATGGAAGGAGTTACTAGTCTTATTATATAAGCTAGTAAGCTCGCTGTAAAAAGGGTTGATGGAGTATTGAAGGAAAATAATTATTGGAAATATAATTACAGTTTCTGGTTTCAATTTCTTTACTGGAGTTTTACCTTTGTGGAGGATTGTGACTAGAGTTCTCAAACTGGTATCACTGCTTGTTACTATTTTGAAAACTTAAGATATATATATTTTCGATATACTGTTTTCTCACCATACATTGTATGCAATTGTACTGTGATATAATTGTATTTATTATCTGAAATTATACTCTGTCACACAATATTAATGTTCGATAAATTATTACTAAATCTTTTTCCTCAATATTTTTATTGATGATTATGATTTAGTGATAATATATTTCATGTTTATTTCTGAAGAGCATTTGTATTTTTATGATGTTTTCTTTAATGAATATAATCTTTTATTTGAGCATGTAATATTGGACATTAGTTATGAATTAACATAATATTACAGAATAAATTAAGATAATTTATATTTTAATTTTCTGTTTTAGAACAATTTATAACAAGGTGATTTTATGATAAGTAATTCTGATATTGTTATCTTAATTTTTATTGTTTATCTCTTTTTTATTAATTATTAATTGATTGATAATTAATTCAATCTTTTAAAATTGCTCTCAAGTAGTTGAGATAGGGTAAATAGTTTTAATTTTAATTCTAGTTGTAATTAAACTTAGTTTATTTAAGTAAGGTTTTAGTAGCTGTTAGTTAGTTTTGTAGATCAATAGTTTTGTATTTTAAATTAAGTTTAAAACTGAACAAAACTAAACAACAAGAAGACTTTCATTAAGAAATCACATTAGATTAGCTTAGACTTAGAAATTGAATTAGAATTTAAATAATAGTTTAATGTATGAAACATTTTGCTGAATTTTTATATTCTCCTTAAGAGGATAAATTTAGTTGGTAGCAGGAGACCATAACCTGTGATATTTTGCTATTCCAAACACACCTGAAGCTATTTTAAGCAACTTGTGTGGGCTTAATCTCCTTAGTTGGCCTAGGTCAGAAAATCTAGCCAACAGGTCTTTTGAAACAAATGTAATTGAATGGAATAATCGACAATGTTATTGAAGGAGCACTATATATGAAAAGAAATAATATGGTCTAAGGGGTCCTCTCCATCCTACCCTTCAGACTTAGGTACATTTGAAGGGAGTTTGGTACCCATTTGAGGCCATAAAGGATCTGTTGATGTATTTGTAACTTTGGAATGTATTCACCTGTATATCTTATGTATTGTACCCCGATGTTTATTTCGGGAAGTGTTTGTAATGTAATTGAGTCATGTAATCCCCCAATGTTCCTATAGGGAGATTAAATAATGTAAACAAGTCATGTCAAGTCATTGTGGGTAACCCTCCTATCGATCAAAGGTTAAATTCCCCGCAGTTGTGGGGCCCTAGGGTTATTAGACTCTCCTAGAGAAGTTGGCCCTAGTGAGTTATTGTTAAGTCAGGAATTAGTATAAATAGAGAGTGAGCCTCTCTATTTATCACAGATTCACTCACACTTAGTTGTAGTGCATAACTGAGAGATAAGAAGTTGCCAGGACAAGAGAGAGAGAGACTACTGCTGTCGGGGGATCATCTTACTATTTTGGGGTTTTGATTTTGGTGTTGATTCTATCTTTGAGGAAGTTGCAAGGTTTTCTCCTTTATGGTTTCCTCGAGGAAAAAAATTGTGTTCATTATCTCTTAATTTTGATTGATTTGCTTGTTATTCTCTCAGTTAAAGATCCTAAGATAATGCTAGCTTAAATGATAAAAATATAACACAGTATTAGAGCTAATCTGAGAAGAAGACACTGTGTAGCTGCAGAAACTAGGGATTCCTACTTTTTGGATCTCTCTCCATAGATTTTCAGCAAAAGAAGGTTGGGATGAATCGCCTCCCCAGGCCACATCTTTCTGTCAAAGCAGAATCTGATTATGAGCATTTTCAGTTTTTGACCTGACACTACTGTCAGAAATTAGGGCTTTCCACAGAAGTGGAATTTTTGAGTGAGCCCAGGCATGGATTGATATCCTCCTAAAAATCAAATTTTAGAGATCAAGATCAAAGCTTTTGGTTGGACAGAAATCCAGGAATGTCAAAACCTAATCTGCTCCTGAACCAACTCTACAGAAATTCAGCTCCAGATCTAGATCTGACATCTTAACCTTGTAAGATCTAAATATTTTGTATTTCCATTTAAGGTTCTCAGTTAAGATGTCTCATCATACCAAGCTTGATGAAAATCTTGAGGGAGCTGATAACTTTCAAGCCTGGAAGTATAGGATCTCCTTGGTCCTGGAAGAAAATGAGTTGGACTCCTACATCAATGAGGAGGTTCTAGTTCCAGAGGGAGATGAGGCTAAGGCCTTACAGAAGAATAAATTGGTCATGGATAAGAGGATAATTACTGATTCAATCAAGGATCACCTCATACCATAGGTGTCCTCCCTAAAGACACCTAAAGCTATGTTTGATGCCTTGACCAAACTATTTGAAGGAAAGAACATAAATTAGAAGATGACTATGAGAAACCAACTGAAGAATGTAAAGATCTAGAATGAGGAGACCATCCAATATTACTTTACAAGGGTCTCTCAGATCAAGGAACAACTGGAAGCAGTAGATGAAGATGTAGAGAAATGCAAAAATTGTGATGACCACCCTAAACGATCTTCCTAGGGCATGGGACTCTTTCATTCAAGGGATCTGTGCTAGAAAGAAGCTAGTGAAGTTTAGTAGACTATGGGAAGAATGCTCACAAGAAGAATCTTGAATAGTAGCTCGAGAAGAAAATATGGGAAATGAAGATCAAGCTCTCACAGTCCACACCAAGAAAACCAGGAAGGACCATCATCACTCCAAAGGTAAGCATTCACACTCTAGAAGAGATCTATCTACTATTAGATGTTACACATGTGATGATAAAGGACTGTCCTAAAAACAAAGGGAACTCCCACAAGAAAAGGGGAGGAAAGAGAAGACATCATGCTCATGCTGCAGAGGATGGTGAACCTTCCACAAAGATAATCATACAAGAAAGTGTTGATTCTTCAAGTGATGAAGAATATGTGTTGATTGTCGCTCTCACGGGAACTATATCACATGGAAGCAATGATTGGCTTATAGACAGTGGTGCTTCCAAACATATGATGGGATTCAAAGAATCCTTTGTTAACTATCTGAACATGAGTCACCTCACAAGGTGAAACTTGGGGATGAATACCGGTATCCAATAAAAGGTAGTGGTGAATTCTCCTATAAGCTAGACTTTGGAAAGTCTATGAAGATGAAAGATGTATTGTCTTTACCAGGACTAAAGAAGAAGCTCCTCTCCATATCTGCAGTGGATGCAAAAGGAATGAGGGTTGATTTTGTAGATGGAAAAGTTCTTATGTGGCCAAAGGGAAAGACTATTGATGATGCAGTAGTGATTGGGAAACAAGAAGGGGGTCTATACAAATTGAAGGGACAACCAGAACAAGCTTTGGTTAATGACTTGGTAGAACCAAATGAACTTTGGCATAGAAGGCTTGCCCATGTGTATTACAGGGCACTACCACTTGCAAGCAAAGTTGTTGAAGGTCTTCTAGAAATGCAGACAAAACATGAAGGTGTATGCAAAGAATGTGCGAAAGGAAAGAATACAAAGAAGAGATTTCCAAGTAGTGAGAGCAAGGAAAAATGAATCTTGGAGATCCTCCACTTCGATGTATGCAGTCCAATGTCATCCATCTCTCTAAGCGGGTATGTATATTATGTTTCTTTTATTGATGATTTTTCTAGGAAGGCATGGATATACTTTATGAAGAACAAAGATGAAGTATTCATCAAGTTAAAGGAATTCAAAGCCTTGATCGAGAACCACATAGAAAACAAGATCAAGATTTTTTGATCAGATAATGGTGGAGAATTCACATAAAATGAATTCAAAGAGTTATACAAAGATTCAGGGATTAAGAGGGATTTAACCACTCCATATAATCCACAACAGAATGGGGTTGCAGAAAGGAAGAATAGAACTATCATGGAAACTGCAAGGGCCATGCTTCATGATCAAGATCTTCCCATGCATCTATGGGCATAAGTTGCTAGAACAATGATGCATGTACATAACCGTACTCGACACAGAGTACTTGAGAACAAGACACCTGAAAAAGTATTTTCCGACAAGAAACTAGAAGTCATCCATCTCATAATATTCAGTTGTCCATTGTACATACACGTTCCGAAGGAAAAGAGGACAAAGTTATATCCTTCACGAAGGAAGGGTATATTTGTGGGATACTCTGAAAGCTCAAAGGCTTACAAAATATACTTCCCAGGATTCAAGAAGACCGACATCAGCAAGGATGCAGCATTTGATGAAGATCAACTTACAACAAATCTAGAAAGAGACCTGCTAAAGAACCTGAAGAAACATAAGTACCCATAATTCATGACACAACCATGAAAGAAGAAATTCAAGAAGAAGATCGAGAATTAGAAGAACCTCAAGAACCTGTAGATTCACCTCAGGAAAATAATCCTCATAAGAGGAAACTTGCTTGGGTATGAGAAGCTATCCAAGGTGCAAAAAGATATGGGGCTCTAGAAGAAACACACAGAGAAAGGAAAAGAACCAGGTCCTGTTCCAGTTATGTAGCCTTATTATGTGATTTCATTAATAAAGAACCTTCTGACCATGAAGAAGCGACATAAAGGAAATAATGGAAGGATGATATGATCGAAGAGTATCAATCGATCATGAAGAATGATGTTTAGGATGTTGTCCCAAGACCTGGGGAGAAGTATGTTGTGAATTCCAAATGGATCTATAAGATTAAGCATGCTGCAGATGGTAGCATAGAGAAATATAAAGAAATATTTGTGGCTCGTGGTTTCTCCCAGAAAGAAGGAATAGATTATGAAGAAACCTTTGCTCTTGTAGCCAGATATACTTCCATCAAATCAGTACTTTCTTTAGCTATAGTAATTAAGTGGAAAGTACACCAGATGGATGTCAAGATAGCCTTCTTGAATGGTGTAGTAGAAGAGGAAGTATATGTGGAACAACCACTCATATTTGAGACACATGACAGACAAACTCATGTGTGGAAATTAAAGAAATCCCTGTACGGTTTAAAGCAGGCACCTAGGACATGGTACGACATAATTGACAGCTTCCTATCCAGTTTGGGATTTACCAAGAGTAAAGTAGACTCCAATATTTACTACAAGGTTGAAGAAGGGAACCCAGTGATACTCCTACTGTATGTAGATGATCTATTTGTAACAGGTATAAATGGGTTGATAGATGATACAAAGAGGAAATTTATTGCCGAGTTTGAGATGAAAGACTTGGGTATGATGCACTATTTTCTAGGCATGGAGGTGTGGCAAAATGCGGATGGAATCTCCCTTGGACAAGGGAAGTATGCAGTAGAGATCCTGAAGAGATTCGGGATGATGGACTGCAAGGTCATGACCACACCTATGGCATCGAACCTGAATCTATTGAGTGATGCTTCATCTAAGTTGGTTGATGCTTCATCTGAGTTGGTTGATGCCACGATGTATCATCAGATGATTGGGTCCTTGAGGTACCTGACAAGTACGAGACCAGATATTTGCTTTGCTATGAACACCTTGAGCCAATTCCTGATAGATCCAAGACATGTTCACTTGATTGCTGCAAAGCATATTCTGAGCTACCTAAAGGATACAGTTGATTATGGGCTCAAGTATAAGGATGATCAGAAGATTAACCTGGAAGGTTATGTTGATTCAGATTGGGCAGGTAGTGCCATCTATAGGAAGAGAACCTCAAGGTGCTGCTTTAGTATGGGATCAGGTGTGATCTCTTGGTTTAGCAGGAAACAGTCTTGCGTGGCACTGAGTACAGCTGAAGCAGAGTATGTCATAGCTTGTTCAACTAGTTGTGAGGAAGTATGGATGAGGAAGCTAATGCCTGATTTATTTGATCTCCAGTTGGATGCTACTTTTATATATTGTGACAACCATAGTTGTGTGAAGTTGTCTGAGAACTCTGTGTTCCATGACAAGTCGAAGCATATCGAAATCAAATATCACTATATCAGGGATATGGTGTAGAGAGGAGCAGTGAAGCTCCTGTATGTTGTGATGGGTGAACAGATAGCTGATGTGTTGACTAAGCCATTGGCCACGGTGAAGTTTGAATACTTCAAGGAGAAGCTTGGTGTTCTCTAGATTGAGGTTCCTTCCAAGAGGAAGTGATGAGTCTGTGTGCCTTTCTGACATGGTGATAGGATTGGTTCCTTCCATGGTCAGATGTAAGTGCTATGCCCTTCTGACATGGTGAGTGCATTGGTTCCTTCCATGGTCAGATGTAAGTGTTGTTCCTGTTTGACATGGTGAGAGGATTGGTTCCTTCCATGGTCAGATGTAAGAGCTGTGACATGGTGAGAGGATTGGTTCCTTCCATTGTCAGATGTATGTGATGATGCCACATCCAGCATGAAAAAGAGATGGCTCTGTGATGACACATCTAGTATGAAAAAGGAATAGCTCTGGGTACATCCCACATCCATCATGAAAAAGGGTTGGCCCTGTGATGACACATCTAGTATGAAAAAGGACTAGCTCTATGTAGATCCCACATCCAACATGAAAAAGGGCTAGCTTTGTGATGACACATCTAGTATGAAAAAGGACTAGCTCTGTGTAGATCCCACATCCAACATGAAAAAGGGCTGGCTCTGTGATGACACATCTAGTATGAAAAAGGACTAGCTCTGTGTAGATCCCACATCTAGAAAGAAAAAGGGTTGGCTCTGTGATGACACATCTAGTATGAAAAAGGACTAGCTCTGTGTAGATCCCACATCCAACATGAAAAAGGGCTGGCTTTGTGATGACGCATCTAGTATGAAAAAGGACTAGATCTATGTAGATCCCACATCCAACATGAAAAAGGGCTGGCTCTATGATGACACATCTAGTATGAAAAAGGACTAGATCTGTGTAGATCCCACATCTAGTATGAAAAAGGACTAGCTCTGTGATGACACATCCAGTATGAAAAAGGACTCGCTCTGTAGATGTGCAACCAACATGAAAAAGGGTTGGCTCTGTAGAAATTCCTGTGACAAGAAGAATCAAGAGATAGCACCCACGATGATGACCCAGTGATGATCCAAATCGAGTGATGATCCAGATCCAGTGATTATGATCCAGCAGTGATGATCCAGATCGAGTGATGATCTAGATCAAGATGAAGCTGAAGATGACTTGAAGATGAGGATGCCGAGAACTCAATGATGATCCAGATGATATAGAGAAGAAGATCCATGCTGATAAATTGTGTCGAGAGAATACCTTCCTATTTAAGAGGGGGTGTTGATGTATTTGTAACTTCAAAATGTATTCACCTGTATATCTTAAGTATTATACCCCGATGTTTATTCTGGGAAGTGTCTGTAATGTAATTGAGTCATGTCATGCCCCGATGTTCCTATCAGGAGATTCAATAATGTAAACAAGTCATGCCAAGTCATTGTGGGTAACCCTCCTATTGATCAAGGGTTAAAGTCCCCGCAGTTGTGGGGCCCTAGGGTTATTAGACTCTCCTAGAGAAGTCGGCTCTAGTGAGTTATTGTCAAGTCAGGAATTAGTATAAATAGAGAGTGAGCCTCTCTATTTATCACACATTCACTCACACTCTGTTGTAGTGCATAACTGAGAGAGAAGAAGTTGCTGGGACAAGAGAGCGAGAGACTACTGCTGTCGGGAGATCATCTTACTATATTGGGGTTTTGCTTTTGGTGCTGATTCTAGCTCTAAGTAAGTTGCGGTGTTTTCTCCTTTATGGTTTCCCCGAGAAAAAACTTTGTGTTCATTGTCTATTATGTTTGATTGCTGTGCTTGTTATTCTCTTAGTTAAATATCCTAAGATAATTCTATCTTAAATGATAAAAATATAACAAGATCATGTCTAATGGGTTCATTAGTTATCCTAGGAAAGTCAATAAGGTTGATTCTATCCATTAAAGGAATACTTGGAATAGGAAGGGAAGTTGAGGGGCCAACAATGGTGTTGATATTTACACCACTAGTTTATCCTCCACTGGTGACTCTTCCACTTGAAACAAAAATGTTTCCAACCATGTTATCGAGTGGATTGTGCAAGGGGATAGAGGTCTGGGTTGAAGATGGTGATTCAAACTGTGAGGAGACTAAAACTGATGACTTTGATGAGGAATTGGAAGAGGATGGAGGGTACTTAGATGGAATAATGGTATGTACTAAGAAACCATCAAGAGGGAGATGACCTCGAAGTCTATTAGAGTATCTCAAGGGAGCTATGGCAACAATATCTAAGACTACACATACAATAATGCAACTCTAAAGTAAGGCAACTGTAAGAAAGTCTCCAATCAATAATATCAACTTTGAAAATGGTTCTAAATCAAATAACAAGTGCAACATGGGTGAATCAAGTGATCTAATCTATATAAAGGGTGAAAATTAGAATATCACCCTAGAAAAAAAAGAAACACTAGTCATACAAGGAGAACTAAAACAACAAAATTAAAAAAAAAATTCTCAAATAATTTCCAAACAATGGGTTCCCAAGCCCATTACCAAAAAATAATTAGAAAGGAAGACAAGGGCTTTCCAAAACCTAAACTCAAATATGGGCATCAATCCCACCAAGCCATTGAGTGAATATGTGAAAGGGATAGTTATAGAGAAACTCATTGGGGTAAAATCCAATCGACTTGTTTCTATGTACCATAAGTTCTCTCCCACCTATGAGAGAAACCTCTTGGTAATATACCTAATAGAATGGTCACTAGGATACCTCATTCTCACGTCCAACAAGTTTCTTTCACCTTTGACTAAAAGCGACAATCTAAATTATCTTCAAAATCAGAAAGAGAAAGGTGCCTCAATAAGTCCTTTGGTTTTGGTTTTGACACATATTACCCGAAAATGATGGGATTACTAACACACTGTTAGACCATAGAGTTACCCTAGGTTGAAGGTATGCCAAGCCCAGACATTACATGGATCAAAATTTTACGATGTTAGATTTGAATAGAAGATTGAATTTAGGTTGGAGACATTCTGTGAATGCTAAGGCTCTTTTATGTGCAATTGTGAAAACAATTGGGAATGCAAAGAAAATTTAACAGAGGAATTAAATAGATCTAGGAAAAACAAATAGGAAAGTTATGAAAGAGGGAGGAATGATGATAAATCTTAAACCAAACGAACTACCAACAAGTAAATTTCCTCAAGACAGATGAGCTTTGAATATACTGAGATAAATTTAACATAATTTAGTAATTCTTTACAATTTGTAAGGGAATAACATGAGATTTGTGTATCTTAACAACAATTCATCTCACAAAATCACATATACAGAAATACATTCCATACACAGAGATAGTACAATATGAATTAAGTATCAATCACAGAACCAAAAGAAGTTTTAAAACATGAGATGATATCCAACATTTAAAATAAAGAAAGAATCTATGACTCTAAAATCATATCAAATATTACTGCACTCACTGTATCATTTTTCTCATAACTACTCACAAATAGATGAACACATAATAACATAGATATAAATAACGCTTTGCAAGGCTCCATTTCATTAATCTTGGGTCAAAAATCTTTACATGATAACAATATGTACAAAATCAACAATAGAATAAAGAATACTTCTATTTCTCAAATTTCTAGCCTCTTGCTCGTATACTGAGCATACATTATATATAGATAGGAAGTGCCTGAATTTAGTTTGTAAATGAATTGACCCATAATATAAATTAATAGCCCTTTTTTACCATATAATTTTACATCAACATTATTACATTTACACATACTAGTATTCAATTTTTCTTGCGTCCTCCTCCTTTCTTCTTTCCTATGATTGGTGACTGTTGACCTGGAGGTGTGGAATAGCTAGGTGGGATGTAAAATTGAATCATTATTTGCACCACCTCATTGAATGTAGTCTCTCTAGGTTGCACATAGCCTTCAGGTGGCATAAATGAGAGAAGAGTTGTTTGTCATGCGTACTATTGCATTGGTGGTGCTTGTGTATACTATTGTGTTGTAGGAGTAGCTTTACTGAGGTAGAGGAGGATTCTGCTAAATTGAATATTGCTGTGAAGATGACATAAGAGTATATTAATCACACTATTGTTTTTTGGGTGGTAAATATATTATATTATATCTTGCTACCAACTTCCAGTGCTTACCTACTGGATTACTATTAGCCTTGAGATTTTCTAATGCTATTTTTGCTTCAGAATGCCTTTCATAGGTGAGTGGTCCCATATCCTTAAATTTTTTTTTTAAGATCATCCAAATGTGAAAAGGAGGTATTAATATTTCAAAGTCTTAATTCCCACCGATAAATCCTTCCATCTCTTCTTCAAGTTCTTCATTTATTTTCTCTCTTAAGTTTTTCATATTTTCCTCTTTTGAAAAGGACTCTGCATTTCCATCCCATAATAGGGGTAGTCCAAGCTTTCTAACTCCATTAAAAATATTTTTGAAGGCGTTGATATCATCAACCAATGTATTTGTGGTGTTTTGCATCACCCTATATAACATTTGTTTCAACATAATTCTTTTGGCAATCTTTATTACCTCGGTTCTCCTAGTCAGCTGCAAATCTTTTAGCTCCTCATTGGTTAAGATACTAAGGTAATCAATTGTATACCTAACCTATGTAGGAATCTCTCACAGGGTTGCATTTACTTGCTTTATCTCATTCATTGTTGATTTATATAATTCCATTTAAACAGTCATCAAGGTCATGAATTCCCATTGCTCATTAAATATTTGGGCAAATTTGTCCCAAATTTGTTGTGTGGTTCTTTTGAGCATCTCTTATTCTTGAGAATCTATCTTCAATGATGTAACTTGTATTTTTAAATCATCCAGTTCTATTTTAAAATCAATGATGTCATCCTATTTCTTGTTGATATCATGCTCTAGTTCTACAATTTTGTTATTTTTTTGGGTGACATCATCTTCAAGTTATTTTATTTTAGTTTTTACATTCTCTTCAATTTTAGTTGGCTTAATAGTGATTTGTTATTATTCCATAGCATATAAACCAACCACTTCAACTGATGGTGGCAAGGTGACAACTTCCTGCATATGTTGCTTTGAACTTGTCTGCATTTGGACCCGCTCTATCGCCTTTTCTATTATGGTGGGTGCTAGTACATTTTGTGTTCTATTATTTGCTTGTAATTCTAGAGTGGCTATCTAAGAGCTCAATTCATTTATCTTTTGATCTCTTTATTCTACCCAAGTTGTGTATTTTAATACAATAGCTAGTAGTTGCTCTTTCTCTTTTCCTACTCGATGAATTTCAGATATTTGTACTAGATGTACATTTGGTATCTTCAGTTGATTATTCAAGTTTGCAATTTCATTGTATTTTTTGGCTATCAAAGATTTGAAATCAGATTCATCACCTAGTTTGGCACTTAATTTCACTATTTTCTCCTTGATCTCTTTTATAGTCACCTTCTTGTCTCTAGTTGTCCATTTTTCATCCTTTAGAAGATCTCCTACTTTATTCAAGGATTCTCTAAGCCCCTTCTTTGTTTTAGTGGCTTTCACAACTTCTACACAAATGTTGTTGGAAATTCTCAATCAATGCAAAAAATTATTGTTTCCCTAGTCTACATGGGGTAGATCTAGATGATCCTTGTCTTGTAACTCTCCTGCTATTCACTTTACTTGCAAAAGAATGTAGGGAACAAGATATGATAATGAAAGCAACAAGATAATTCAACGATTTCTATTAATGATTAATGAGAAAAGTAATTAAAAATCAATATTGACACAAATCATTCATGGGAAAGGGGAACATGTTTGCATTAACAATATAAGAGAATAAAACTATAACCAAAGCCTTAATATCAAAAGTTTTCTTTCAAAATGGCTTCAAATTAGTTTCACACATACTCTACAAACCCTACAAATCTCACTCACAACCACACTCTTTGCCTCCTATACCAGCAAGGATTTCAATAACATAAAGGTTATCTCTTGGTTCTCTTACCTCTCATATCAATCAATAGAAGATTGTATATATAGGCCAAAGAGGGCCCAAAGGGGTTTAGATATTTTGGGAGGAAGGTGAGGAATGATCCCTAAAGTTTAGGGGTATGAATGCCACATATTCCAAGAAGTTGGGATAAGCCTCCACGAGGAATTTCATCTAGAAGGTTCTCAAAGTATTCTATTTTTTTATATTTTTGATAGTGCTAATGCTCCTTATACATTAGTAGGCTATGATGTCACTCTTTGTCCTCAAGCAGCATGTGTCACCGATGCACTTTGTCATCAGGAAAGAGGCGTTATGTTAGTATGATGCCCTATGTTAGGAGGAAGGGTGCATCATACCTCCTAGAGTTTAGCAAAAGGGTTCCTCAAAAGTTGGTTTGGCCAAATCACTTCAAGGGATTGGGAATAGAGAAAAAAATTGGGTGTAACAGACTACCCCCCAAAGTATGAAGCTAGAAGGATATGATAGGTGAAATAATTTCCTAGATATGATATGAGGACAGAGGAAAAAGAGTGGTGAGTGAAGAATTGACATAAAGATCAGTTACAAACGATCTGACTCATATCATGGCTGCGGACGAATACATTTCAGATCCATGTATAGTGACCATGTCATGTATACCAATAATATGCTGTATATCCATGATCAACAAGACTCAAATTGGGACATAAATATGGAATATACACTATAGATCCATGTCATCCTAACTCAAACCTGATCATATCCACTAGACATACAATGTGGATCCATGCAATGAATCAATAAATAATCCATTGCAACTGAAGATAGGCACATATTCAAATGAATACCTAACCATTTAGGGTCTTCATTCCAATTCCATATCATATGATTCTATCCATGTGAATAGAAATCTTGATGTCAAACATTATGGAAACCACTTGATTACCGACCATTGATGTATACACTTAACAAGTGTGAGGGAATTCACCATTAATGTCAATGATTCCCAAGGTACTGTTGGGGCGCGCACCCCAACGGTCCTTAAGGCGGGTAACTCCACGGGGTTTTGGAGTTTGTAAGCGGATTTACGGCTCAAAATAGTCTTAGGGGTGTCGGGGTTGAGTAAAAGTCCTCTGTTTGTAATAAACCCATGGTTTAAATCCAGGGTTTAGGGTTCGGGGTGCCCATGGTTTAAGACCATGGTTTTGTAATATGTGCACTATAAATAAGCACTTTTGTAAAGAAGTAAGGTTAGGCTTTTGATGTAAAAGGAACTGATGCGAAGCTAAGGCTTAATTTGTAAGAAAGGTTAAGTCCCAGCTGTGTGCGTGGATGACCTCTGCAGCTGTGTGCGCAGAGGGTTTTGGGTGATTAAGGAAATCTGCAGCTGAGTGCACAGAGGCCTGCAGCTGTGTGCACGGCTTTGAGGACTTGAAGGGATCTGCAACTGAGTGCACATATTAGAACTGTGGTTTTTGTAGAAAGTTGAATAAAACACAGTTCTGTGGACGTAACCCCTACACTGGGGGTGAACCACATTATATATGGTGTTGTGGTTGTTTGTGTTGTGTTTGGTTATGTTCTTTCATGCATTAATATCTATATATTTGATAAGTAAAGATCACTGCTAGATAATAACTTCACTGTGAATTCCTAGTAAAGGGCTGCGCAAGGCACTGTTTGTTTATCTAACCACGAAGCTAAATAAGTGAATGTTAAGCTCTGTGATTTATATTTATAATCTGTTAAAAGCTAAAGGTACAGTAATATCCCTCTTCTGCTTGTAGAAACCTGGTTCTGTGGCACCCCATAGCTATTTCGGGTGAGACTGCAACATGTTTGTAGGTTGTTGCCGAAAGGTCCAATACTGTGGGTCTTTTGTTGGTGTGAAGTTAAAGGTATAAAACCCGGGTCTGCCCTATTGCCCAACAAATTGGTTCCGTTACCGGTTGAACTCAGTATCTGCTCAAGAGGGGTTTACGTCATACCTCGAGGGCTATGTTCTGGAGACCCTCTGTGAAGGAAATCAGTGATTGGCTTGATGAGACTTATCTGAAATTCGCTGAGCAAGAGAACAAAGATCCATGTCGTAGTGCAAATGACTTTTTACAAAGGTATGTTTTTGTGACGTTTATGAAATTTTCTTTGGTAGTATCCACATAGAGTTGCACCAGTGGTTATCCAGGTTAACAGAGAGAATGGCGAACTTCCAAGAACGTCAGTTTCCTGTGTGACCTCCCGCAAGAATTAATATACTGAAAAGGGTGAACAACGAGATATCCCGCGCTGTTGATTTCTGGACAACGCGAACCCTTGAAGCAATTGTGACGGAGTTCGCCATCGACACGAGTACTTCCTTTAGTGAAGCTGAGCGGTAGTTTTTCAAAGGACCAAGGGGTAAGTTGTTGAATTCATTTAGTTTGAGAATTAAAATGCTATTAGCTAAAAAAGGAATATTGCTCATTGAATCAAACTGTTAGATTTTGTATTACTAACCTATGGTTGCAAGTGTAAATACCTTTGACGAGCAAAGTGGTTTGCTGCGAAGTGGAAAAAGGTACAAGAAATATTTTGGATCCTATTCCTAGGGTCAGCATACTGAGTATTCCCCTGTAAATCCCGTAGAGTCCGAACCCGAAGAAACCCCTTCTGTTGGAAACCCCCCGGTAACCCCACAGTGACGACCTATTATCCCTGAGAATCCGTCGCAGTCTAGAAGTCACCCTAGCCTGAGTACCCTTGTCGCAGGCCAGTCTACCCCAGTAAGTTCCCCCATGGCTACTCCCAGTCCCCCCCAACCCCCCCTAGATCCACTATGGCCCACATGCATGATGACATTAAGCTACCTGTGTTCAAAGGAACTGGATCAGAGGATCCAGAACAGTTCTGGTTTTTATGTGAAGCAGTATGGAATGCTAAGTCCATTACGGATCAAGATACAAAACGAGCGCAGCTGGTTACTTCTTTCAGAGACTCTGCGCTGACTTGGTTCATGAAGTTCTCTAGCACTCAGAACCATGCATTGCCTGATATAAAAGAAGCAATGATAAAGGAATTTAAGAAGCTGAAATCAGAGTTGTAGTGTATTACGGAGTTGAAAGAGATTCAGCATAAGTGTGATGAATCAGTGTGGGACTTTGATCAAAGGTTCAAAGTTCTGCTAGACCAAGTCAGTTTTACCATTGGACCTGCGCAGCACAAGGAATGGTTCATTTCCGCGTTGCTGCCGCATATCCGGGCTCCACTCATGCAACAGAAGGTTGTTGACCAGTAGGAGGCTCTGGAAATTGCGATGAATCTTGAAACCGCCCCTGCCACAGATAATTCTGGTATTGCTCAAATCCAAGCACAGTTGGCAGTGATGGCTCTGGAGCTTCGCGATATGAAACAAGGAAAAATCGGTTGCGAAGAGGTTTGGTGTACACAATGTCACACAGAAGGGCATGCCAAGGAATAGTGTCCTGTGGTAAGGAATTACCTGAATACTAGTGCACCAAACCTGTTTAACCTGCAAGTTCTATATTGTGAGCTTTGCAGAACAACAGGACAGCATCGACCTGCAGACTGCTATCTGCTACAAAGGTACGGACAAGTACCTAAGAACCCCTATTGTAAATTCTGTAAGTCCATAGGACATAATGAAGATGAGTGTTGTAGTTATGACCTCATAAAAGAGCGCACCTATGATGCCTACTGGGTACAAAATGAGGGACCGAGCAATGATGGCTATGGCTACCGCGGCGGTGCATCAGGTAGCAGTGCTTTTGGAGGCCGTGGTCGTGGTGGTATGGCTGGTAGAGGACATGGTCAGGTGGTGTGTTATAACTGTAACCAGGCTGGACATCTAGCTCACGACTATCGAAACCCCACTACGACATGTCGGTATTGCTGAGCAGTAGATCATGTGATTGAGCAGTGCCTGCAGTTGATAGCTAAGATTCAGGAAAGAAACAGTGCCCCTACTCAGAATATTCAGATGATTTTTGTCGAGCAAAGACCTGCCCCAGCTATTAATGTTGTTACCAGAAGTGGAGCTACGATGCATATACAGCTTGCTGAGACACTTCTTGACGAGGCTTGGGTTCGTAAGGCCCCCGTGAAAGTCCCTGCCTTTGATATTGAAAGAGAAAAGGAGACATTCATAGAAGCCAAGAAAGATTTTGTGGATTCTCGCATAGCAGTAGCACCTACGCAGCCCCATCAGCAGTAGTCGCAGCCACAAGAAGCTTCAATGGATAAAGTAAGTACACTGACCTCCTTTTTACAGAGTTGTCTGAAACTTTTAAGAAATCATAATGCTTTAAGTGAGTTGCAGAAATTTATTACTTCCTGCGAACCTCCGCAAGGTTCTGGCCAGGCAAAAGCTGTGCACAGAGTCAGAAGAACTGGTAGAGAAATGAGGTTGAATGCTCAGATAGGAGAGTATGAGATGACTGATGTGATCTTGGACTTAGGGTCTGAAGTCAATGTCCTCACCAAGCAGACCTGGGAACAAATGGGAAAACCTACCCTTGACTAGTCCCCTATCCAATTGAGATTAGCCAATCAGCAGAAGATTGTGCCCCTAGGACAATTCCCTAATTTTCCAGTAGATATTGATGGCGTCTGTACTGTAGCAGACTTCAAAGTTATTGAGATCATTGACAACAGCAATCCCTATCCAGCCTTGTTAGGTATTGAGTGGGCAATGGAAAATGCTGCAGTTATTAACCTTAAGAATAGACAGATGAATTTTGAAGGGAACGATTTGAGAGTCATAGTCCCACTGGATCCTTCTCAAGGAGAAAGGTACACAGAACCCCTCCGAGATGAAGATCAGGATGTGTTGGACCATATCTACAATATCACAGTGAAGGAAGAATATTATGTTAATCCTAATGCCGAAGGTATTATGGATTGGCAGTGTGACAACTCCTGTATGACGAATTCAGATGATGGTCTAGAGAATTGGCAGAACAGATTGTATGAGATACATGGCCAGCGTTGTGCAAGAATTACCAAGTCTCTTAGATGGCTTGGCTCACAAACAAGACCTTTACTTGTTTTTTATGGTTCGACAGACCCATAAGATTTTATTGAGCAATTCTCATCCCAGATACCAACTCACAGAAAATGGAGACTTTGGACTCAGCATTCAGAGCTACAGCAGCCAGATGGTGGAATGGTCACAAACAGTACATTCATAGTTGGGAAGTTTGCCAATAGTCCCTTTGCTTGAGATTCAAGGATTGACCACGGGAGGTCCGCAGAAGGTTTAACGGCAAGACTAATCCTCATAATCATTTGGAACAATGCTACAAATCTTGGAAGCATGTACCTCATACAGAGTGGGTACATAAGTTTGTGCATACTTTGGATCCTACTACAAAGAATTGGTATGCGGACGTTGAGCTTCGCCAGGATACTCTTGTCGATAGTTTTGTATTGACATTTTCTATTAATGAGGTTTGCCCTGGTTTAGACACAGCTATTAGGGTGATCCACACTAAGGTGTTTGATGATCAAGAGATAGCAGAATACCAACCAGATTGGAAGGAACAAGAAGCTAATGCAGTCGAATGTTATAACCTCGCAATTGACGAGGATGACGATCTGCGCAACATTGCTATTCCAGAGTCAGAAGGCCACTGCGAAGTACATGGACCAGCAGTTGCAGCACCTGAAGTGACACAACCCCTGAAGACATGGACCGTAAACATTGGTTCAGAAGAACAGCCTAAGCATGCTACCATTGGAGATTATTGGGATGAAGAAATGGTAAGCAAAGTGACCCAACTTCTCCGTGAATATTAGGACCTCTTTCCGACAAAATTCTCAGAGATGAAAGGTATCCTGGGTGATATAGGAGTCATGAAGATCCCCTTGAAACCTGATGTGAAGCTTGTGAAATAGCATCCTTATAGGTTGAACCCTAAGTATAAGGAAAAAGTTAGGATGGAGATGGATAAGATGCTTGCTGCAGGAATTATTGAACCTGTTGAAGAATCCGAGTGGGTTAGTCCTATGGTGGTACAAGAAAACAAGACTAAAGGTGAAATCTGAATCTACGTCGACCTAAGGAAGCTGAAAGATGCTTGTCTACATGATCCCTTCCCCACACCTTTCATAGATGAAGTATTAGACAATGTCGGAGGTCAAGAAGTGTACTCTTTTACTGATGGATTTTCAGGTTACCATCAGAACCGAATTGCTCTAGAGGATCGCCATAAAACTACCTTTGCTACAGAAATGGGATCCTTTCAGTATACAGTTATGCCTTTTGGATTGAAGAATGCACCTGCTATATTTTCTATAGTAGTCATCTCTACCTTTAAGGAATATATACATAAATTCTTAGAAGTGTATTTTGATGATTGGACTATATAACTAGTTTAATACTTATGCTGGATAAATGTAGACACCACCAGATTTATTTGAACTTGAAGAAGTGTATCTTTTGTGCACCTTTTGGAATTCTGCTAGGTCACATTGTATGTAAACAAGTATTGATGATGGACCCTGCGGAGATAGCTATTATTGTGAACCTGCCACCTCCAAAGTCTGTTAAACAACTTCGCACTACGCTTGGTCATACTGGATATTACAGGAAATTTATTAAAGGGTATGCTCAGATTACTGCTCCGATGGAAAAGTAGTTGAAGAAAGATATTAAGTTTGAATGAACCCCTGAGTGTCAAGCCAGCTTGGATATTTTGAAGGAAAAGATGGTAACTGCTCCTATATTAGTATTCCCTGACTGGAATAAGGAATTTCATGTGCATGTCGATGCATCCTCCATTGCTTTGGGTATAGTATTGGCCCAGTCAGGTGAAGGTAATATTGATCACCCCATTTCTTTTGCAAGTAGGAAATTGTCCATCGCAGAGAAAAATTATACTACAACAGAACGTGAAGGTCTTGCTATGGTTTATGCATTACAGAAGTTTCGACATTATCTATTAGGCTCTCATTTTCAGATGTTTACTGACCATTCTACTTTGAAGTATTTGGTTAACAAACCTGTGCTAGGTGGAAGGATATGCAGATGGCTGATTCTATTTCAGGAGTATGATTTTGAGATCATAGTTAAACCAGGAATATTGAATCTAGGTCCTGACCACTTGTCGAGGCTCGATTCGGGAGAAGAAACTACCAGCTTGGATGAAGGTCTTCCTGATGCCTAGTTGTTTGCCATCCACATGGTTGATGAATATTTTTAGGATATTGTTCAGTATTTGTCTACAGGTTTTCCACCCGCTGAGATGACAACACAACAGAAGAAGCAGCTGGTGGTTCACGCAGCTGACTTTAACTTAATAGTAGGACAATTATATAAGATGGGACCAGATGAAATACTGCGTAGATGTGTCCTAGAGAATGAAAATCCGTTAATATTGGCTAAGGCACATTCTGGGGCAGCAGGGGTTCATTACGCAGGAAAAGCTACAGCACAGAAGATTCTGACAGCTGGATTGTGGTGGCCCACAATTCACAAGGATGCAAGAGAATATTGTCATAGCTACGACATCTGTCAAAGGATGGGAAAACCATCCAAGAGGGATGAGATGCCTCTAGTTCCACAGGTAACTTTACAACCCTTTGAAAAATGGGCTATTGATTTTTTCGGACCTATCAATCCCCCCGCAAAGAAGTCAGGAGCAAGATACATTATTACAGCAACGGATTACCTCACCCGTTGGTCCGAAGCTCAACCAGTGAAGAATTGTAGCGCTGCTACAGCTGCAAAGTTCATCTTCGATAACATATTGTCTAGATTTGGGTGTCCTAGAGTCCTTATGAGTGATCAGGGCTCACATTTTTTAAATAAGACTATTGAAGTATTGACTGAATAATTTTAGGTATATCATCAGAAGAGTACTGCCTATCATCCACAAGCTAATGGAACTGTTGAAGCTTTTAATAAGATCCTTGAACAGGCTCTGACGAAGGTTTTCAATGTTAACAGAAATGACTGGGATCTTAGAATTCTAGCAGTGCTGTTGTACAGGATAATACACTTAATAACTGAAGGTCGGGGTTACCAACATACTCAAAAACTTGTATATAATTGACTCTTAAAGTATAGAATAGGAAATAGGAGGGTTAGAAGGACTTACTTGTTAAATGAAGTTCAATCCTTGCTATTCTCTTCCTCTCTGTTCCACTTCCAGAATCTTCAGGATTGCTCCTCTTTCACTTGTCAAGAAACACTCTTCCATATACAAGATGATTCATGTACATATAAGCAGGTTAGATAAAACATATATCATACTGAAATATAAACATTCATCCAATCACAAGACATGAAACACATATGGAAGAAGTAATCTCTTTATTATAAATAATGGAAAGAGTTAAGGTTACAACCCAGCATCTGAGACAAGGACTCCTCTGCAACCAAATAATTTTGAGTTCAACTACTCCAAAGACTTATGTATAAACTCCACCAGCATAAATTTGCTCTCCAAGTGTAAGTAACCCACACCCTCCCCAAGGCCTGTATTTATATGGATGAAATAAGGCAGTTCTCGAAGGTTGGGGAAGTTGTGGCAGTTGAGGAAATTAAGTTAAATGACTTAACTAATCTCCAATCAACGGAAGTTTTTATGTTTTAATGTTTGAGACATATGCGCGGGTATGTAGTAGAGCAACCCGCAAATGATTCACGGCTTAGCATAAGAGCAACCCGCGAATACAAGGATGCGTGACTTGTAACAACTGAGACTCGTGAATGATGCACGAGTTGTATAATAGGAAAGTCGTGAATACATCTCAACATGGTTAAATGACAAAGTAACTAGGTGGATGGTGAGAGAATGTATTTCATGATAAACCAAGCTATAGTGTTTTGGGAAAACCTCTATCCATAGGTGTCCTTTTGTGTGCCAACATGAGGGATGTCGTCACTCAGATGGAGAGGTGCCACTCAGGTGTATAACAAGTACTCTGGGCTTATAGGACTACCTGCAAGAAATTGACAGGCCATACACCTTTTAGGTTGGTCTATGGGCAAGAAGTAGTCATGCCCATGGAATATATTGTTCCTAGCCTTCGAATATCTACTTTCACAGAGATGGATGACCCAATGATAACAACAGAAATGCTAACAAAGATACTAGAACTTGAAGAAGATAGATTTATTGCAGGGTTCCAGCAGCAAGTGCAGAAAGCTCGAGAAAAAGCATGGAATTATAGACACATCAAGAAGAAGCAGTTCCAGCAGGGTGATCTTGTGCTCTTATATGACAACAAATTCATGAAGTTCCTGGGTAAGTTCAAGACACATTGGAAAGGCCCATATATAGTGCATAAAGTTACTGATGGTGGTGCAGTCCAGTTGGCTAAGTTGAATGGAGAAATTTTACCTTCTATGGTAAATGGCAGTTGTTTAAAGAAGTATAGGGACAGGCCAGGCCCTCCTAATCAGAATTAACACCAGGAAGGAAAGTCTAAGTACCAAGAATAGTTAGAATTGGGTGCTAGACTATAATGAAGCTGTCCTCAAAGTTATGACGTGTGGAAGACTGGCAAAGTTCGAAGGTTCATATTGTGTCGAGGGTTCTTGTCAAGGCGAAGCTAGAGTTAGTAGTTATGTTGAAGATTAAAGGTGTGTCGTAGTTAAAAATCTGACGGATGGGACAAACCAGACTTGGCAGCGCCGGCATGAGAACTGCCTTAACTGCCTGTAATAATGAGATTTTGGGAAAATTTCGCACCGTGTGGACAGGATTTTCGCCACTCCACCAGATTTGGTGTCATTAATGCACCATGATGATAGATTCTATTGCGGGATTCTATAAGAAGCTACACCGGCTTGTGACTCCCGCATTGTGCATTTCTTTGAAGTTTCTTTAGTTAGGACCATGTCGAATGATCACGAATCCTAGGAGTTAGTACGTGAGTTTAGGGAGAGGCATCTGCAGAACCTTCTGAGCAATCCACCTATGCAGAAAGGCTTGACCAGGACGAAGGCAGGCAGAATTTCGCTCTAAACCGGATGAAGGCACGCAGAAGTTTTCTCTAATGTGGAGCGACGAAAGGCACCAGGCCTCACGCAAAGACTCTGAGACATCCCAAGATGTATCCTCCTGGTTTGGCAAAACTAAGGTGGCTGTTTGTCTTATGCACCTTGACACACAATTATGGAGCCCCTAAGTTGTGGATGGTCAGATGTTCGACAAGCAGATCAAGGGATGGGGTCACTGATAGATCCAGAATGCCTTAAGCAGCATTTTATGAAGAAAAGGAACAAGCCGCAAACAACTACATGTAGGATTTCAGCAAGCAGTGCACCAGGTTTCGCCAACGAGAGTCTACCACCAGAAAAGTAGCAGAGTGTCTCGGGACGGGCCACTAGTGAGTCTTAGGGGCCTGTTGGGGCGCGCACCCCAACTGTCCTTAGGGTGGGTAACTCCATGGGGTTTTGGAGTTTGTAAGCGTAGTTACAACTCAAAATAGTCTTAGGGGTGTCGGGGTTGAGTAAAAGTCCTCTGTTTGTAATAAACTCATGGTTTAAGTCCAGGGTTTATGGTTCGGGGTGCCCATGGTTTAAGACCATGGTTTTGTAATATGTGCACTATAAATAAGCACTTTTGTAAAGAAGTAAGGTTAGGCTTTTGATGTAAAAGGAACTGATGCGAAGCTAAGACTTAATTTGTAAGAAAGGTTAAGTCCCAGCTGTGTGCATGGACGACCTCTGCAGCTGTGTGCGCAGAGGGTTTTGGGTGATTAAGGAAATCTGTAGCTGAGTGCATCGAAAGGCTTGCAACTGTGTGCATGGCTTTGAGGACTTGAAGGGATCTGCAGCTGAGTGCACAGATCAAAACTGTGGTTTTTGTAGAAAGTTGAATAAAACACAGTTTTGTGGATGTAACCCCTACACTGGGGGTGAACCACGTTATATCTGGTGTTGTGGTTCTTTGTGTTGTGTTTGGTTATGTTCTTTCATGCATTAATATCTATATATTTGATAAGTAAAGATCACTGCTAGATAATAACTTCGCTGTGAATTCCCAGTAAAGGACTACGCAAGGCACTGTTTGTTTATCTAACCGCGAAGCTAAATAAGTGAATGTTAAGCTCTGTGATTTATATTTATAATCTATTAAAAGCTAAAGGTACAGTAATATCCCTCTTCTTCTTGCAGAAACCTGGTTCTGCGGCACCCTATAGCTATTTCGGGTGAGACTGCAACCTGTTCGCAGGTTGTTACCGAAAGGGCCAACACTGTGGGTCTTTTGTTGGTGCGAAGTTAAAGGTATAAAACCCAGGTCTACCCCATTGCCCAACAAGTACCTTAGTACAATATTTTGAATGTGAATAGATGAACTGAAGTCGAACAATCAGCAAAAACTTCCAATTAGAGGTCAACGATGAAATCCTACTATCTAAAGCAAGGAAACTTGCCATTGAGGCATGCAGGATTCAAGGTACTTGACTGGTTTCTAATACTAATTTGCAGATGATGTGTTGGTTTTAACAAGAATAGACTCATTGAAGTAGGGCCATGATGTTTCCCCCATCGTTGACATGGAACTTGGAACAAAAATGGTTTTGAATTGATCATGATAATGGAACAACCATTGTTAGTTTTTATCATTCAAGCTAGAATTCTGTTAGGATCTTTAACTGAGAGAATAACAAGTACAACAATCAAACACAAGAGACAATGAACACATTGTTTTTTCTCGGGGAAACCATAAATGGAGAAAAACCTGCAACTTCCTCAGAGATAGAATCAGCACCAAAAGTAAAACCCAAAACAGTAAGATGATCTCCTAATGGAACTAACCTCTTTCTTCCTTGCCCCAGTGTCTCATTCTTCCTTAGCTATGCACTGCAACTGAGTGTGAGTGAGTGTGTGCCAAATAGAGAGGCTAGCTCTCTATTTATACTAATTCTCGACATGACTAAACCCTACTAGGGCCGACTTCACTATGTGATTCTAATAACCCTAGTGCCTCGAAACTATGGGTACTTTAACCCTTAGACAATAGGAGGGTTACCCACAATGACTTGACATGAAGTTTTTACATTATAGATCCTCCTGATCAGAACATTGAGGCATGAAATGACTCAATTACATTACAGACACATCTCAGAATACATATCGGGGTAAAATACATAAGAAATACAAGTGAATACATTTCGAAGTTACATATTCATCAACACTTCCTCTTAACTAGGAAGGTATTCTCTCGACACAATTTTTCAGCACAAGTCTTCTTCTCTATGTCATTTGGGTCATTGTCAAGTTCTCGTCATCTTCATCTTCAAGTCATCTCCATCTTCAATTCATCTTCATCTTCAAGTCATTTTCATCAAGATTTGGATCATCACTGGATCTAGATCATCATCACTGGATCTGGATCATCACAGGGTCATCATCACTGGATCTGGATCACCACTACTGGATCTATATCATCACTCGATCTGGATCATCTCAGAGACATCATAACTAGATATGAATCATAGCTCGATCTGGATCATCAATGGGTCATCATCATATGTGCTATCTCATTATTCTTCTCGTCACAGGAAGTTCTACAGAGCTAGCCCTTTTTCATGCTGGTTGTAGGCCTACCTCCTCGTAGGTCTTTAGTAGCCCCTATATCTGACCCTAAGTTAGAATGGCCAGCACTCACATTTGAGCTTGACTCGTTAAAAAGGAACAACACTTAAATCTGAACTTGATTCATCAGAAAGGCGCCTAGTCCTATACTGAGGGTTCCTGGTAACTGACCGGGTGCCTCCATTCAGAGAATGGTAGTAGCCTTTACATCTGACCTACTTGTCAGAATGACCGAAACTCACATCTAACCTACTCGTCAGAATGGTGGTAGCCCTTAAATTTGATCACGTAGGAACTAATCCTACAGTCACATCAGAATGGCTGACACTCACATCTGCAATGGAAGGAATAAATCCTCTCACCATGACAGAATGACAACAACCCTTATATCTGATCAAGTGGGAACACATTCCTCAATCACATCAGAATGGCCATGTGCTCACATATGATCATGTAAGATTGCATCTTACAATCGTCTCAGAAAGGCCCTCAGTCCTAGACCAAGTATTCCTGGTAACTCACGAGGAAGCTCCATTCCAAGAATGGAAGTAGCCCTTATATCTGATCATGTAGGAACTAGTCCTACAATCATATCAGAATGGATTAGCACTCATATCTAACATGGAAGGAACCAATTCTCTCACCATGATAGAATGGATCAACCCTTACATCTGTCCTACTCGTCAGAATGGCTTACGGACTCATCACTTCCCCTTGGAAGGAACCTCGATCTGGAGAACACCAAGCTTCTCCCTGAATTAATCAAACTTCACTCTATCACTCTGGCCAATGGATTCATTAACACATAAGCTATTTGATCATCCATCACAACATACTGGAGCTTCACTACTCCCCTCTGTACCATATCCCTGATATAGTGATACTTGATCTCGATATGCTTCGACTTGTCATGGAAAACTGGATTCTCTGAGAACTTCACACAACTCTGGTTGTCACAATGTATACAATTAGCATCCATCTAGAGATCAAATAAATTAGACAGTATCTTCCTTAGCCATACTACCTCACAACTATCTAAACAAGTTGCGACATACTCTGCTTCAGCTATACTCAGTGTCACACAGGATTGCTTCCTACTAAACCAAGAGATCACACCTAATCCCATACTGAAACAACATCCTGAAGTTCTCTTCCTATCGATGGCACTACCTACCCAATCTAAATCAACATAACCCTCTAGGTTAATCTTCTAATTCACCTCGTACTTGAGCCCATAATCAATTGTACCCCTCAGGTACCTTAGAATATGCTTTGCAGCAATCAAGTGAACATGTCTCGAATCTGTCAGGAACTGGCTCAAGGTGTTCACAGCAAAACAAATATCTGGTCTCGTGTTCTTCAGGTACATCAAGGACACAATCATCTAATGATACATCATGGCATCAACTGCTTCTGATGAAGCATCACTCAATAGCTTCAGGTTCAATTCCATAGGTGTGGTCATGGTCTTGCAGTCTATCATCCCAAACCTCTTCAGGATCTCTACTACATACTTCCCTTTTCCAAGGGAGATTCCATCTACATTCTACCACACTTCCATGTCTAGAAAATAATGCATCATACCCAAGTCCTTCATTTCTAACTCGAAAGCAAGATTTCTCTTCGTATCAACAATCAACCCATCCATACCTATCACAAACAGATCATCTACATATAGTAGGAGAATCATTGGGTTGCCATCTTCAACCTTGTAGTAAAGGGTGGAATCTGCTTTACTCTTGGCAAAGCCCAAACTGGATAGAAAGCTGTCAATTCTACCATACCATGTCACCTGTGCCTATTTCAAACTGTACAAGGCTTTCTTCAATCTAAATACATGAGACTCCCTGTCATGTGTCTCGAAACCTAGTGGCTGCTCCACATACACTTCCTCTTCTACTACACCATTCAAGAAAGCAGTCTTGACATCCATTTGGTGTATCTTCCATTTCAGCACTGTAGTCATAGCAAGTATTGATATGATGGAAGTGTATCTGGCTACAGGTGCAAAGGTTTATTCATAATCTATTCCTTCTTTATGGGAGAAACCACGAACAACAAATATTGCTTTATATTTCTCTATGCTACCGTCTAAAGCATGCTTGATCTTGTAGATCCATTTGGAAGTTACAAATGAATTCCCTTCTGGTCTTGGGACAACATCCTAAACATCATTCTTCATGATTCATTGATACTCTTCGATCATAGCATCCTTCCATTCTTTCCGTTCTGCCGCTTCTTCATAATTGGAAGGTTATTTATCGATGAAATCACATAGTAATGCTACATACCCGGAGTAGGATCTGGTCCTCTTTCTTTCTCTGTGATTCTCTTCTGGAGCCCCATATTTTTCTACACCTTGGATAACTTCTCATACCCAAGCAGGTTTCCTCTTATGAGGATTCTTCTCTGGAGGTGGATCTACATGTCTTTGTGGTTCTTCAAATTCTCGATCTTCTTCTTGAGTTTCTTCATTCATGGTTGTGTCATGAATTCTGGGTGCTTTCGTTTCTTCAGAATATTCAACAGGTCTCTTTCTGGATTTGTTGTAAGCTGAATCTTCATCAAATGTCACATCCCTGCTGATGTCAATCTTCTTGAATCCTGGGAATTATATTATGTAAGCCTTCGAGCTTTCAGAGTATCCCACAAATATACCCTTCTTTATTGAAGGATCTAATTTAGTCCTCTTCTCTTTTGGAATGTGTATGTACACTAGACAGCCAAATATTTTGAGATGGCTGACTTCTAGTTTCTTGCTGGAGAAGACTTCTTCAGGAGTCTTGTTCTCGAGTACTTTGTGTGGAGTACGGTTTTGTACATACACCACTGTTTCGGCAGCTTCTGCCTAAAGATGCATAGGAAGATCTTGATCATGAAGCATAGCCCTTGCAGCTTCCATGATAGTTTTGTTCTTCCTTTCTGCAATCCCATTTTGTTGTGGATTATAAGGAGTGGCCAACTCCCTTTTAATCCCTGAGTCTTTCCATAACTCTTTGAATTCATTTGATGTGAATTCTCTACCATTATCTGATCAAAAGGTCTTGATCTTGTTTTCAATGAAATTTTCGGTCAAGGCTTTGAATTCCTTGAACTTGCTGAATACTTCATCTTTGTTCTTCATGAAGTAAATCCATGTCTTCCTAGAAAATTCATCAATAAAAGAAACATAATATACATACCTGCTTAGTGAGCTTGATGACATGGGACCACATACATCGGAGTGGATGATTTCCAAGATTCCTTTTGCTTTGCTTTCGCTACTTGGAAATGTCTTCTTTTTATTCTTTCCTTTCGCACATCCTTTGTAGACCCCATCATGTTTTGCTTGAATTTCTGGAATACCTTCAACAACTTTGCTTGCCAATGGTAGTGCTCTGTAATGCACATGTGCAAGCCTTCTATGCCAAAGTTCATTTGTCTCTACTGTGTCATGGACCAAAGCTTGTTCTGGATGGCCCTGTAATTTGTATAAACCTCCTTCTTGTTCCCCAATCACTACTGCATCATTAATAGTCTTTCCCTTTGGCCACATGATGACTTGGCCATCTATAAATGCAACCCTCATGCCTTTTGTATCTAATGAAGATATGGATAGAAGGTTCTTCTTGAGACTTGGTACAAACAATACATCTTGCATCTTCATATATTTTCCAGAGTCTAGTTTATAGGAGGATTCCCCACTACCTTTTATTGGATATTGGTAGTCATCTCCAAGATTCACCTTGTGAGGTGATTCATGTTCTGAAAGTTTTAAAAAGGACTCTTTGAATCCTATCATATGTTTGGAAGCCCCATTGTCTATAATCCAATCATTGCTTCCATGTGTGATGTTTCCCATGAGAGCATAAATTAAGACATATTATTCTTCACTTTCATATCTGGTTCTTTTCTTGGATGGTTCATCATCCTCCACAGCATGATGTCTTCTCTTGTTTCCATTTTTCTTATTGTCTTTTAGGACAGTCTTTTTCAAAGTGTCCTACTTCATCACATGTATAACATCTGATTCTAGACAAGTCTTTTCTAGAGTTAGTTTTAGAGAAATTCTTACCATTGGAGTGATGAGAACTTCTTTTGGTTTTCTTGGAGTGTATTGTGAGAGATTGATCTTCACTTCCCATATTTTCTTATTGAGCTGCTATCCGAGCTTCTTCTTGAGAGAATTCTTCCCGTAGTCTGTTGAACTTGACTAACTTCTTACTAGCACATATCCCTTGAATAAAGGAGTCCCATGACCTAGGGAGACCATTCAAGGTGGTCATCACAACCTCTTCATTATCTAGTTCTTCATCTACTGCTTCCAACTATTCCTTGATCTGAGAGATCCTTGTAAAGTAATACTGGATGGTCTCATCATTCTGGATCTTTACATTCTTCAGTTGGTTTCTCAGAGTCATCTTCTGGTTTATGTTCTTCCCTTCAAACAATTTGTTTAGGGCATAAAACATAGCCTTAGGTGTCTTTAGGGAGGACACCTGTGGTATGAGGCGATCCTTGATTGAATCAGCAATGATCCTCTTTGCCATAACCAACTTCTTCTTATGTAAGGCCTTAGCCTCATCTCCCTTTGGAACTGGAACCTCCTCATTGATATAGGAGTCCAACTCATTTTCCTCTAGGACTAGGGAGATCCTATACTTCCAAGCTCGGAAGTTATTAGCTCCCTCAAGCTTTTCATCAAGCTTGGTATGATGAGACATCTTAACTGAGAACCTCAAATGTAAATAAAAAAGATTTAGATCTTACTAGGTCAAGATGTGGGATCTGGATTTGGAGCTGAAATCCTGTAGTGTTGGTTCAGGAGCAGATTAGGGTTTTGCTTTTTCGGATTTCTGTCCAACCAAATGCTTTGAATTTGATCTCTAACTTTTATTTTGGGGAGGAGATCAATCCAGGCCTAGGCTCACTAAAAAATTCCACTTCTGTGGAAATCCCCAATTTTCGACAGTAGTGTTGGGTCCAAAACTAAAAAACCTTATAATTGGATTGTGCTTCGACAGAAAGATGCACCCTAGGGAGGAGAGTTATTCCAAACTTCTTTTTCTAAAAATCAATGGAGAGAGATCCACAAAGTAGGAAGCCCTAGTTCCCGCATTTGCACAGTGTCTTCTTCTCAGGTTAGCTCTGATACCATGTTAGTTTTTATCATTCAAGCCAGCATTATGTTAGGATCTTTAACTGAGAGAATAAAAAGTACAACAATCAAACACGAGACAATGAACACAGTGTTTTTCCTCGGGGAAACCATAAATGGAGAAAACCCCATAGCTTCCTTAGAGATAGAATCAACACCAAAAGAAAAACCCAAAATAGTAAGATGTTCTCTTGACATCAATAACCTCTTTCTTCCTTGCCCCAGTGTCTTCTTATTCATCAACTATGCGCTACAATTGAGTGTGAGTTACTATGTGATAAATAGAGAGGCTAGCTCTCTATTTATACTAATTCTCAACATGACTAAACCCTACTAGGGCCGACTTCACTAGGTGAGTCTAATAACCCTAGTGCCCCAGAACTGTAGGGACTTTAACCCTTAGACAATAGGAGGGTTACCCACAATGACTTGACATGACTTGTTTACATTATAGATCCTCCCGATCGGAACATTGAGGCATGAGATGACTCAATTACATTACAGACACATCATGGAATAAACATCGGGGTACAATACATAAGAAATACAAGTGAATACATTCTGAAGTTACATATTCATCAACAACCATAGGACCACTTTAGGTATGCCCGAATCAAAGGAAGGTAAAGTAACTACAGAGGTGGACCGTGGTAAAGACTCCCTTTGAACATTGAATGACATGAAAAGTGACTTGGTAGAATTGACTTGATCAAGGTAGAGACTAGAAATAATGAAAAGGTAGGATGATGCATTCTTTGAATTGACTCAAAGGAGTTAAATGACTCATGAAAGCGGATCAGATCGATGACAAGCTGAATACCCAACTGTTTGTATGAAAATGCAGATAGGTTCCATGTTCAAAGGTGAATTATAATTTTCCCCATCCCCTTACTTTTCCCATCATGATTGATGATTTCCTCTTTTCTTTTTAACGAGCTTGAAAAGGCTGACAAACACTCTATATAGCTCATCAAGTGATGGGTCCATCCTCATATGTTTTATGAAAATGAGAAAGGAGGGGTTCATTCCCAGAAAAGGGTCCTTCAATGCTTAATTTTACGAGTCTAGAGAATTTAAACTCAGTTGTCATTTCATATTTAGAGAGTCTGAAAAGGCTAAGAAGACTCCAAAGTGGACTTTTTCGTAAATTTAGTCCCCGAGGTCCGAAAAAGTATAAACCGATACCTATGAGAACTCTTCTAGGCTTAATGAGATACGGTATACCTTTTTGGTAAATGAGTCTAAATGGTCCAAAAAAGGGGTAAACTATTACAGGATAGACGACCTTTCAAATAATTTTACAAGCATGAAAGAATCAATTTTGCTTGGTGATATTTTTCATTTTTAAGGAGCCTAAACAAAACTTAAAGTTGACTCCATGGGGGTTTCCTTTTTCGTCATCCATTTTAACGATTCTGAAAAAACGGTAAAAGACGCACTCAATACCTTTTCACTGAATGTTTAACGAGCATGACGAGGGCATAAAATGCGCTCAATTTTTTTTTCAACTTGAATAGGAACGTGAAAAAGTAGAAAAGAAGCTCGATTGCAGCCAAAAATTCCCAATAAGGCCCTGGAATCTTCAAAAACAACATTATGATAGTTTCACTTTGAAAACTATAGAAAAAACATAGCAAAAAACCACAATATTTAAATATTTCACTAATTATTTGTAATTAAAAATTAAAAAAACAATATAAAATAGTGACATAGTCAAAATTACTTACCACTGTGTTTGTTACCATAGGAATAACGTGAAAATTGTGTTTGAGATAGGAATTTGTAACAAAGGTTTGGAGAGCTACGAGCAGGCAATCGACGAACCTTTAGAAGTAGGTAAGAGCTATCATCCTCGCTTCCCTTTCATGGTTGAAATTTCACTTTTTATGATGTTTTTTGGAAGTTTTATGAGATTTTTTTCAAGGAGAAGGGCACGCCTTAGGCGATGCTATTTCCCTTTCGAGAGGTGCACCAACGCACTCCTTGAAAGGGGAAAGAGAATAAAGGTGCTCTGTCCTCTAGGAGAGGTTGCGTCATCGCTATGTTCCGAAAGGTAAAGAGCGTCAGTGGTCATGAATCTCCAAAAAACAAAAAAAAGAATGAAATATAAGTTTATCTCAATTAATGGAGTCTAATGGTTACCATATGGATGTCCCACAGGTGTTTAACTCAAAAAATGGTGATTTGGAAGGAGTGAGAGAAAAAAATAGATGACACCCAAGTGAAAAATAAACCAATTACTATGAGGGTACTAAGGGAGTGTGGGATCCTTAAATACTTTAGGGTTCCATGCATTAGAGCCCATGTTCCTATACTAGGTCATCTGATATAGATGTGGGACCCATATCAACAACATTTCCAGGTTGGGACCCATATTCTAACAATTGATGTTAAGTAAATAAATTTTCTGACTGGACTATCGAGGAGAGGAAGTATAGTATCACTCACAGGTCCCATAGGAGGGGACATGTTTATCTATGACCTTATTGAAGAGTATTGTGTAGTTGAAACAAGGTCCCAAGGGGGAAATATTTTGATAAAACATATTGTATATCGAACATTGAGGATTGTAGTCTTCACCATAGAAAAGGTAGCAGGAAGTAGAGCTGCTCATCAGACTAGCTGGGTGCATATGTTGTATGCATTGTATTGCATGGATTCAACCATGTTCAACTAGAGTCAGGGGATACTAGTAAGCCTCAAAGACTAGCTCATGAAGTGCCAATGAGGTGAGCTAAAACAATTTGGATACGAGGTGGTAGTAGTGGAATTCTTCTTCGAGAGGGTGCCTATATTATGTCCTCCAATTCCTCTCGACAAGTTGGAGCCTGAGGATCCATTGATGTTGATGTGGGTCAAGGCCATGGCTCGCCACAGAGGTAGTGGAGGGCCCACCGTGACCCATGGTTCCATATTCTTCCATTGGCTACGAGGCCAACTGCTGATGGTAGAGGACTATGCATATGTGGGGATTGACTTTAGAGTGACCCTAATATTCCATTTCATGAGGATGACTAGTGGGACAACCTAGGAAGAAAGATACTATCTCATTATGTTTTTGTTTTATATTATATCTCATTTTTTGTGTGTTTTGGTGATACTAATACATGGCATACTATTTTGTAGACACTGTTCCATCCAGACATGCAAGAGCTTCACCTATCGATAGGAGAGGGATTTTTAGAGACATAACTATCAGGAATGTAGAGGCAGAGGAGGAGCTTCAATAAATTGAAGACAACCTACAGAGGATGACTGAGTGGGTTCCCAACATTTCTATCAATGACCTTTCTAGGAATTATCAACGCAATATTGTAGGAGTATCAGGGTGTTTTGGGAGGCTACTCCAATGAGTGGATCATGCTAATATGTATTATCATGAGCACAAAGATTAGTACAGTGTGACCTCATTTTTTCATTACATATATACTAAAAGCTTCAAATATTCATATTTTGACCTCTCTATGTACTAGAAAACTTCATGGTTCCATATTTTGGGTACACTGAAAGTTTATGGCTTCATTTTTTGTCTCATCATTAGTTATATATAAAAAAATCTTTTTACAGACATGTGTGTGTATGTGATGTGTTATATGCATGAATGGATACCTATATGTGTTTGCTTTTTAGGATTTTTTATATGTGATCAAAATTAAAATTGAACATCAAACATGAGATAAATACCAATCCAAAACATAATTCGCTAATGAATTAGCCACTACCATCAAATGCCTTGGGATGCGATGGTAGGAAACACACTCAAAAGACCTCTCTAAAAGCTAAACCCTCAGGAATATACGAAGAGGTAAGAGGTTATGAATTGTATAGACTCAGTTTAATTAATGTACAACTAAATCAGAATCTAAATAAACCCTAATATGACTCACATCACTTGTTAAAGCTTCAGTTAACAACCCAATCACTACGTGGTACTCTGCAAGATTTTTCGTAGCAGAACCTAAACAAATTTCTCATGATCTTACCAAATCAATGGTAGGGAATACACTACCCAAGCCACTGATGCATGATTCAAGGTATAACAACTAAATCCATCCACAAATCCATAGTAACCAATCATCTGTTCATTTAAACACAACACTATATAAGCAGGCTTACCTAAGACACATCCTGCATTCACAACAAAATCACAATCCAAACTACACAAAACACACAATATAAAAAATATGTACAAGGTATCTATGCTAGATGACCTAGGTATAGTACCTCTTGAGGTAAATCCTATTTTGGGGCTCATCGAAAGGTATTCATTCATAGTTTATTAGCTCGTAGGATTCTTTCTCTAAGACATGACTGACATTAAAAGGCCCATGCCGCATGGATTCCAAATTTTCACCTCCCAATTTATTGTGTTTCTGGTCATATGTCAGGACCAGGTCACCTTCGTTGAAGAGGCAAGGTTGAATGGATTGGTCATACTAAGCTTTAATTCATCGTTTATGTACCTCATTTGCTAAATTTGCATCTTAGCTAGTCTGATGAACCTTGTTTAAGTACAAAAACTGTTCTTCTTCTAAAGTGGTATTTGGTAGCAGTTCTACAAAAATTTTTAGACAGGTGTGTACCTTTCTAACAAACGAATGAATAGTGTGTCTTCTTGGCATAGTTACAGACAAAAAAACACAACAAGTTTTCCTTGCCTTGCAAACTTTGAAGTTGAGTAATATTGGTAGGTGGTGGTAGGGAAAAGATGGACTTGATCTTTAGTAGGTCTATACAGATGCCATCCTTGGAAACAATGAATCCAAGCATTCTTCCAGTTACAACACAAAAAACACATTTGTGTGGATTCAACCAAATGTTGTAATGGAAACACCTGAGAAAAATGGCTCTCAGATGGTCAACATGATGCTCTTATTGGTTTATCCCACAATACTAAGAGGGGGGGTGAATTAGTATTGTCAGTTTTTACTTTAAAATACACAAAATAAACAATTCAGACAAAGATTTTATCATGGAAACCTCAAAAGAGAAAACCACCAACACAAACTCATTAATAAGATGAATTTACAAAGTTTATTTGATGCAATAGAAAGGATGTAGAGACATCCTATATTTTTCCTACAACTACAGATTAGGATTCTACAACACCCCTATGTTTTTCTTCCTCCTTGAATAGACAAGGATGCTTCGACACCCTATTCTCCAACTACAACTGGAAGGAGGCTTCGACCCCTTGCATACCTGTGGCTTGCCCTTGCACCACCCTGCCACCCTAGATTGACGTTATCAGTATTTTAGAACAGTTGAAGAACTATCCACTTTTGAATCTATCATATTTACTATCAGAGACACTTTATTCTTTACACATCCATTCAATAAAACCTTTTACCTATTACCTACCAACGCATCTCTCCATAGATGCATTATTTATTTTTGGATCATGACTATTTACTTACTGACATACCTCTTCATCATCTACCCATTCAACCATTGCATCACTTCTGCAAAGGAAATGTTTCATTCTTCCCACAACTCAGAATTCATTTTCGTAGCTTCGTTTATCATTTTCTGGTGCTTCTGCAATATCAATCTTATTTTTGCAACATCATCTTCTAGCTTTAATCAAAGTTGTTGATCCTATTTATAATTATATTCGAATCGTTAACCCAACGCATATATTTCCTCCTCTAAATTGTATTTCTACACCATGGTTTCCTCATCAATGATTCCCCACCATTGATCTTTATTGAGTATTTTCCTACCCGTTGATCTGAGGTAAGATACAGATTGCGGAATGTAGGTTTATAACTTTTCCAAAATGCCTTTTTGTGATTTCAACAGTTGTCTTTCCACACCAATCGTTCCGTACTGTTGATCTCCTGCGGGCTCTTTCGTCACCGTTGATATTTCAAAATGTGGGATTCAGAGTGCTGGTTCTCAAAAGCTCAAACATTGCTTTCTCACTTCTCTGCCTTTCATTTTCCACACTAACCTTTCCGCATCATCGATCTGTCATGGAAGTCTTTCTGATCATCGATCTTTCGGATTGCGGGATGTGGGATGCGGGTTCATTGAATCTTTAAACGCTATTTCCACAATTCCCTTTCCACATTTTCCTTCCACACCGTTGATCTCCTTTTAGTAGAACTAATCTCAACCATTCAATATTCCATATTGCGGGATGCAGGACTAATATAAGTCGTTTGAACTTGATTGTTGCATAAATTCATCCTTTCGCCTATCTTTTTCGGTACTAATCCTCAGCCGCTGGATCTAGGGTGGGACTAACCTCTTCCATCCAATATTAATCCTTCATGGAACTTTATCACTTTGTACATGTTTAACCTCTGCACTAGTTCATTCAGAAACAACATTAGATGATCGATCTCAGTCATTCAACTTGCTATAGGGTTATTCGTATGTCATTCACCCTACAACCTACAACATATAATTGGGTTATTCCTTTTTTATTCTGGATACCTGCAACCTTCACTCTGCCACCATATCTTTGACTTCTGATAATTGATTTAACATCAATGACAACTAATTTACTCAACAATATCCCCCTTTGGCATTGATGGAAATATCTTTAATCATTCTCGCCCTTTGACACCAATGACAAAGAGACCTCTCTGTCTGACAACTCCCCCTGTCATCATATCTCCCCCTGAGATTGCAATTCCTTCTTATAGTGATTTTGTAAAGGAATGACTCCTATCTTCTGTCTAAGATGCTCAAAGGCTTCCTTAGGTAGTGGTTTGGTGAAAATGTCTGCAATCTATTTTTTGGTGTCAATGTATTCTAATCTAACAACATTTTGAGATACCTGTTCTCTTAGATAGTGATACTTGATTGATATATGTTTTTTCTTAGAATGCATAATAGAATTTTTAAACATATTTATAGCAATAGTGTTATCATAGTTTATCACTATTGGATGTTCATATTTTACAAGTAGATCTTCTAGGGTTTCTTTCATCCAAACAACCTGAGTGCAACATGATGAGGTAGCAATATATTGTACTTCTGCTGTAGAGAGTGAAATGGAGGATTGTTTTTTACTTGACCATGACACTAAACAATTTCCTAGAAAGAATGCTGCTCCATTAGTAATTTTCCAATCATCAACACTTCCAGCCCAATCTGCATCAGTAAATGCTTTCAAGGTACAATCTTGTCATTTTGGATACCATAAACCATACTCCATGGTACTCTTTAGATATCCAATAATCCTTTTTATTGTTGTTGCATATGTTTCTTTAGGAGCCGAATGAAATCTAGAAACCAATACAACAACTTGAATCACATGTGGTCTTGTGCCTGTCACATATAGAAGACTACCAATCATGGATCTAAACATGGTATGATCTACTTCCAGAGATTCATCATCCTTAATTAAAGTGCAACCAGTGACCATAGGAGTACCAACAGGTTTGGAATCTTCCATTTTACAATTTTTCAACATATCTTTTATGTACTTAGTTTGAGAGATGAAAATTCCTTCGTCTGTTTGGTAGACTTGCAATCCCAGGAAGAAAATCAATTCTCCCAACACTAACATTTCAAATTCTTTCTTCATTTCAGAGGGAAAACATACACTCAGGATTTGAAGATTGCTTCCAAATATGATATCATCCACATAGACAATAACAATGATCATATTTATATCTTTGATCTTTAGGTAGAGATTACTTTCAGTGGCTCCTCCTTTAAAACCTTGTTGTTTGAATTAATTGTCTAGTCTTGAAAACCATGCTCTTGGAGCTTGTCTGAGACCATAGAGTTCCTTCTTCAGTTTACAAAAATAATCTTTGTTCTCTAACAAAATAAATCCTTCAGGTTGTTCAATAAATACTTCTTCTAGTTTTCCATTCAGGAGTGTAGACTTGACATCCATTTGATATACTTTGAAATTTTTATGGCATGATAGTGCTAAAAACATTCCGATTGCTTCAAGTCGTGCTACAAGAGAATAAGTTTCCTCAAAGTCAATACCTTCCACTTAGGAATACCCCTTACAAACCAATTTTTCTTTGTTCCTTATTACCTATCCATTTTGATTGAACTTGTTTTTGAAAATCCATTTGGTTCCTACAATGTTCTTATCTTTAGGTCTTGGGACAAGTTCCCAGCTCTCATTTTTCTCAATTTGATGTAGTTCTTCATTCATGGATTTGACCCATTCATCACTTTTTTTGGCTTCTATAAATTTATTGGGTTCAACTATTAAGAGTAGGGCTTGTTCAACACCTGGTAGTTGTCTTCTTGTTATGACTCCAACATTTTTATCACCCATGATCTGTGACTCTGGATGATTCTTTTGTATCCTTCTAGAAGGAGTTTCAGTGTCAGGTATAAAGAAGTCTTCTTCATCTTCCTATGTATATTTCTTCTCTTTGTCTTCTTATTCATTATGAATTCTCTCGTCCTTTTGCAAGTATTTTACTTCATCATCACATGTATTTTAAATACCATCAATATTTTTCTCTTTTCTAGGTTTCATATCATCTACGTTCACATCGATACTCTCTAAAATTTTATGTAACATTTTATTGTAACACCTATATGCCCTTTTGGTGGATAAATACCTTAGAAATATTCTTTCATCAGTACTAGAGTCAAAATTTCCAAGGTAATCCTTGTTTCTTTTGATGTAATAGTTACTGCCAAATACTTTAAAAAATTTGATTGAGGTTGGTCTTCCATACCTCAATTTGTAGGGGGTATTATCCTTATTCACTCTGAGTTTCTCTCTGTTAAGTATGTAGACAACTGTGTATACAACTTCTCTCCAAAATGAATCTCATAGTTTTTCTTCATTGAGCATAGTTTTGGAAGCTTCTTGGATTGTTCTATTTTTCGTTTCAGCAACCCCAGTCTGCTGAGGAGTTTTTCTAGCTGAAAATTGTCTCTTAATTCCATGACCTTCACAAAACTCATTGAATTCATTTGAGGTAAATTCTCCCCCATTATATGATCTAAGACACTTGATTTTCATACTTGACTCATTTTCAGCCATTGCCTTGAAAATTTTAAAATTTTCAAAAGCTTATGGTTTTTCTTTGAGGAATGCCACCCATGTCATCCTTGTGTAATAATCAATGAGTAACATGAAATAGTGATCTCTTTGCAGGATTTTAGTTCTGGTTGGTCCACAAAGGTCTGTGTGTATTATTTATAGAGGGTGTGAGGTCATATGTTCTTTTATTTTAAAACTGTCTCTGGTTTGCTTCCCATGTTTACAATGTTTACATACTGAGTTTAGAGGAACTATAATTTTTGGTATATCTCTTACAACTTCCTTTGTGTTAATTTTTGCAAGATTGTCAAAACTTAAATGTCCCAACCTTCTGTTCCATAACCAACTTTCATCGACCATACTTAAGTAGCTTTTTTTTTCATTTTCCAAGATGTATACATTGTTTGTATTTCTCATAGCAATGACAATGACCTTTCTTGATTTCTTATTCTTGATTTCACATTTTTCTGAGTCAAAGATACAAACGTGTCTTTGGTCACATGTTTTACTTACAATAAGGAGATTAGGTTTGAGCTTTTCAACTAGCAAAACATTTTCTTCTTTGATCTTGTTGTTGACAACAACTGCTCCTTTGCTGATTATTTTGGAGGACATACTGTCTCCAAAATTGACTTTTACCTTATTATATTTTAGTGTTATGCATTTGCTTAGGTCACTAGTCATATTTTTTGAACAACCACTATCTAAGTGCCATAAGTTTTGGATTTCGGTTGCACATAAATAAATCATGGAACTTTCTTTTTCTTCCTTTTCTCTCCAATACTTCTTTTGTTTGGTGTTATGAGGTTTGATTACAATAGTATTCTTTGTATGAGTCTTCAATTTACAATCTCTTTCCATATGTCCATGGTTATTACATTTATAACATTCTATGTCATATTTTTGAAGTAATGCAAAAGGATTCTTATTTTCCTTTGACTTATTACTTCATGAATCCTTGTATTCAGAAACCTTTCTTTCAGTTCTGCAGTTTAAGGCTTTATGACCAAAATTATTACAAGCAAAGTAGTGACCTAAAAATATCTGTAGATATCTATTTGGTATCTTGGGTGCTAGATTATTTCTATTTTTATCTTGAGAAATTAAGCCAGCTTTCTTGTTTCTTTCCTTTTTAGCTGGAGTCTTTAGTACTTCAGCTTAGCTTTTCTTACCTCCTTCTTGATTTGTGACAGGAAAAATATCTAGCTTCTTTTCTTTAACGAACCCCAAACCATACCTATCACCTGATGGTCTTTGGCTACTCAGAATGTCATCTAGAATCCTTGAGATATTCTCAAACTTTGATTTGATAGACCCTTCATGAAGCTTTTTCTTGAATTGCATGATTTCTTCTGCAATTTTTTCAGAATCTTATATTATTCCTTTGAGTTGTACATTTAGGTCCTCCTCAACCTTTTTGGCATCTAAGAGTTGAGCTTCTAACTGACTAATGATAATATTTGATTGTCGATTCTTTTTCCTACATTTCTCAATTTATTCAAGGGTGCTAACAAGTTCAACTCTTAGATCTAATTCTCCTTCTACGTATGAGTCACTATTTGAGGCTTGAGTGTCTAGGCACATAAATAAAACTTTAGTTTATTCAAATTTGCTTCCATATGAATCTTCATTGTCTTCCATGGTGTAAACAATTTTCTTTTTCCCATAGGGTTTTTTCTTGTTTCCTGGTTTACCCATTTTGAATTTTGAAGTTTATTTTTCTTCATTCTCATCTTGTTTAGTGTAGGTGCATTTAGAGGAAAAATGTCCAGTCCTTCCACAATTAAAACACTTTAAAGGTAAATTCCCCTTGTATTTTCCAATACCTCTCTCAAGTTTATTAATGAAAAGAGCTTCGTCATCATTTGGGTTTTCTGATTGATTTTTTATGGAGGCTTTAAAAGTTGCTTCTTTTCTTGAAGATCCACTTTGTCTTGTTCTCATCTCATACGCAGTGAGAATTCCATGTAACTCAGCCATTGTTACCTTCTTAAGGTCATCTTGTTCTTCTAAGGTGGATACCTTTGGGTCATATCTCATTGGTAATGTTCTTAGTACCTTGCTTATCACTTCTTTTTCTTTTAATTTTCCTCCAAGGCCTCTTATCGCATTAACAACTTCATCTACTCGAATAAGGTATTCCCCAACATTCTATTCTTCTTTCATTTTAAGACTTTCAAATTGACCTCTATATGTTTGAAGTTTGGATTCTTTGACCTTAGATTCTCCTTCATAGATAATATTCAATTTGTCTCAAGCTTGTTTGGCAGATGTGCATTGCATAACTTTAGTAAATACAGAGTTTGTTAAACCACTTAAGATTGCGTTTAGGGCTTTGGAATTACCTTCATATTCCATAGTTCAACTGTGTCCATAGGGTATTAGTTTATTATATTATGTTCCTTTTCTATTGCTGCCCAAACCTTCCATCCCAAGGACATCAGATGACACCTCATTCTTACACTCCATTAAGCATAATTTTCTCTGGTAAATAGTGGAGGTTTATGGCCAATACTTCTTGTTGTTCCATGGTGGTTTTTGGATGGGATCTTCCTTTGAGTGGTTAAGATGTTGTGAAGGAACCTGCTCTGAAACCAATTGTAGGTTTATCCCACAATACTGAGAGGGGGGGTTGAATCAGTATTGTCATTTTTTACTTTAAAATACACAAAATAAAAAATTCAGACACATATTTTATCATGGAAACCTCAAAAGAGAAAACCACCAACACAAAATCATTAATAAGATGAATTTACAAAATTGTTTATTTGCTACAATAGAAAGGATGTAGATACATCCTAGGTTTTTCCTGCAACTACAAACTAGGATACTATAACACCCCTATAGTTTTCTTCCTTCTTCAATAGACAAGGATGCTCCGACACCCTATTCTCCAGCTACATTTGGAAGGATTCTTTGAACCCATGCATACCTATGGCCTTCCCTAGCACCACCCTACCACCCTAGACTAGTGTTCTTAGTCTTTTGGAACAGTTGAAGAACTATTCACTTTGGACTCTATCATATTTACTAACAAAGACACTTTATTCTTTACACATTCATTCAATAAATACCTTTTACCTATTACCTACCAACGAATCTCTCCATAGCTGCGTTCTTTCATTTTGGATTGTGAATGTTTATTTACAGACATACCTCTTCATCATTTACCCATTCAACCATTGCATCACTTCAGCAAAGGAAATGTTTCATTCTTCCCACAACTCAGAATTCATTTTCGTAGCCCTGTTTATCATTTTCTGGTGCTTATGCAATATCCATCTTCTTTCCGCAAGATCATCTTCCAGCTTTAATCAGAGCCATTGATCCTATTTCTAATTCTATTTGGACCTTCGATCTAATGCATAGATTTCCTCAAAATTGTATTTCCACACCATGGTTTCCTCATCAACGATTCCACACCGTTGATATTCGTCGGGCGTTTTCCTGACCGTTGATTCGAGGTAAGATATAGATTGCATAATGCGGGTTTGTAACTTTTCCAAAATGTCTTTTCACGATTTCCACAGTTGTCTTTCAACACCAATAGTTCCACACCGTTGATCTCCTACGGGCTCTTCTATGACCATTGATCTTCTGGAATGTGGGATACAGAGTGTTGGTTCTCAAAATCTCAAACATTGCTTTCGCACTTCTCCGCCTTTCATTTTCTCTACTAAAATTTCTGCACCGTCGATCTGTCATGGAAGTAACTCCGACTTTCAATATTCCAGATTGCGGGATGCGGGTTCATTGAATCTTTAAACGGTATTTCCGTAATTTCCTTTCCACATTTTCCTTCCACACCGTCGATCTCCTTTTAGTGAAACTAATCTCATCCTTCTGATCGGATTGTGGGATGCAGGACTAATATAAGCTGTCCAATCTTGATTGTTGCGTAACTTCATCCTTTCATCTAACTTTTGGGGAACTGATCTTTAGCTACTGGATCTAGGGCAGGACTAACCTTTTCCATCCAATCTTAATCCTTCACAAAAATTTATCACTTTGTATGTGTTTAACCTCTGCACTAGTTCATTCAGCAACAACATTGGATGATTGATTTTAGTCATTGAAATTACTATAGGGTTATTCATATGTCATTCACCCTACAACCTACAACCTGTAACAAGGTTATTCCTTTGTTAATCTAGATACCTGCAACATTTAGTCTGCCACCATATATTTGACTTTCAATAACTAATTTGACATCAATCACAACTAATTTACTCAACAACTCTCAATGCTATGAATGGGCAGGTAATTCATCGAGGTACGGTTCCACGATATTCTTAATGTCATGGAAATAATTATACATGGTGCATTGAAAAGTAACGCCAACATTTTTTAGGCCAAAAGAATTTTTTTTGTAGGCAAAGGTCCCCATGGGAAAATGAAAACCTTCTTATGCTGATCAGAAGGGAGTATCTCTATCTGATTATAACCAAAAAATCCATCCATAAATGAAAATATGATGCTCCTGGAATAGTTATTGAAGATTTGATCAATTTAGGGAGTCGATAAATTGTCCTTCGGAAAAGACCTAAGTTCTTGAAAATTGATGCAAACCCTAATTGTTGCCTTCTTTTTGGTTATGGGAACAATGTTATAAACCCATTCTGTTAGTGGCACAGGGGAAATGAACTCATCCCTAATACGTTTTTCAACTTCTTCTTTAATGACCATTTCTTTCCATTGATTTACTTGACGTAAATTTTGACAGAGCAACTTGGCATTAGGTTACGTCCTGATCTCATGAACGACGATCGAAGGATCTATCCCTATAATTTCTTCATACGTCCAAGCAAAAATGTCTCTAAATTCCCTAAAAAGGATCGTATAAGACTCAAGTTCTGAAGAAGCACAATTTTGGCCCAAGTGAATGTTCTCTACAACTCCATGTTTTACTAATATGTCAACTAGAATGGTCTTAGTAATATTACTCAAATTACCCTTAGACTCAACATTGTGAATGAGTACCGGTGACTAATGTGTAGTTACAATATCATATGAAACCAATGCTTCAAAACGATCTTCTACCATTTGATAACTAGGAAGGAAAAAGGATTGGTGATTATGGTATTTCCAAGGAGTCTCATCTAAAGACACGACTTCCATGATGGATTATATTTATGTATTTGTAACTTTGAAATATATTCACTTGTATATTTTTTATTGTATTTCATTGTAACCCAATGGAGATGTTTGTTCCTCCTATCAGGAGAGTCATTAATATAATAAACTCATGTAAATTCATTGAGGTTAACCCTCCATTGTAAGTTGGGGAAATAGACCCCACAGTTGAATCATATTAGGGTTATTATACTCTCCTAGTGTAGTCGGGCTTATAGAGTAATTGTCAAGTGGAAAACAAGTATAAATAGAGAGTGAGACTCTCTATTTGAAACACACTCACTCAACAGTATCTCATGAGTGAGAGAGGAGTAGCTCGCACAAGTGAGAGAGAGAAGAACTGTCAGAGATCATCTTTGTATCTTTGGGTTTTACTTTTTCTATTGTTGCTCATTCTATCTTTGAGGAAGTTGCAGGGTTTTCTCCTTTATGTTTTCTGCAAGGAAAATAATTTTTGTCTCTTGTCTCTTGTGATTATTGTTGTGCATGTTATTCTCTAAAATAAGATCCTAGATCATATTGATTAAGTGATAAAAATTAAACATGGTATCATAGCTAACTTGAGAAGAAGACACTGTGCAGCTACAGAAGCTAGGGATTCTTACTTTTTGGGTTTCCCTCCACATATCATTAGAAAAAGGAGGCTAGGATAACTCTCCATTGAAGGGCACATCTTTGTGTTAGAGCAGAATCTGATTCTGAGCATTTTTATTTTTTTTCTTGTCACTACTGCAGGGAATTAGGTATTTTCACAGAAGTGGAAATTTTGAGTGATCCCAACATATGATTTCTCTCCTCCTCAAAATTGAAATTTAGAGACCAAGATTGAAGTTTTTGGTTGGGTAGAACTCTAGGAAAGTCAAACCCTAATTTGACACTAGACGAGAAAATCAACACTGCAAAAGATCACCTCCAGGTCTAGTTCCAGTGTCTCAAATTGGTAAGATATAAATATTTTGTATTTCCATTTGAGTTTCTCATTAAATATGTCCCATCACACCAAGATTGATGAAAATATTGAAGGATCTGATAACCTTTGAGCATGGAAGTATAGGATTTCACTTGTTCTTGAAGAGAATGAATTGGACACCTACATAAGTGGAGAGGTTCTAGTTCCCGAGGGAGATGAGACTAAGACCTTACATAAGAAGAACTTGGTCAAGGCCAAGAGGATTATTTCTGATTCTGTCAAGGATCACCTTATGCCACACGTGTCTTCCCTAAAGAAACCTAAAGATATGTTTGATTCCTTGTCCAAGCTATTTGGAGGGAAGAATATAAATCAGAAGATGAATTTGAGAAATCAATTAACGAATGTGAAGATCCAGAATGTAGAGACCATATAGTCATACTTTACAAGGGTCTCTCGAATCAAAGAACAACTTGAAGCTGTGGAATAAGAAGTAGAGAATGGAGAAATTGTGATGACTACCCTACATGGTGTCCCTAGGTCATGAGAATCCTTTATTTAAGGCGTTTGTGCTAGAAGAAAGTTAATCAATTTTGGTCGACTGTGGGAGGAATTCTCACAAGAAGAAGCTCAAATAGTAGCATGAGAAGAAAATATGGTAAATGAAGATCAATATCTCACAGCACACACCAAGAAAATAAGAAGGGGCCACCATCATCTCAAAGGTAAGCATTCTCACCGGAATCAGAAAGATAACCCTAGAAGATCTCGCAGAGATCTATCTAAATTCAGATGCTATACATGTGATGAGAAAGGACGCTTTTCCAGAGATTGTCCTAGAAATAAAGTTGTCTCTCACAAGAAGAAGGACAACAAAAGAAGACATCATGCTCACAATGCAGAGGATGATGAACCTCCCAGGAAGAGAGCCAAAGAAGAAAGTGAATATTCTTCAAGCGATGAAGAGTATGTTTTGATTTCTTCCCTCACGGGAACTATTACACATGGAAGCAATTATTAGTTTATAGTCTTAGTGGGGATTCCAAGCATATGACAAGATTCAAAGAATCCTTTGTGAAAATATCCAAATATGAGTCACCCCACAAAGTGAAACTTGGGGATGACTACCAGTATCCCATAAAAGGTAGTGGTGAAGCTTCCTATAAGCTAGAATTTGGAAAATATATGAAGATGAAGGATGTCTTGTTTGTACCAGGACTAAAGAAGAATCTCCTCTCCATATATGCATTGGATGCAAAAGGTATGAGGGTTTCATTTGTATATGGTCAAGTCCTTATGTGGACAAAGGGAAAGACTATAGATAACGCAGTATTGATTGGAGAGAAAGAGGGAGGCTTATACAAATAAAAGGGACAACCAGAACAAGCTTGGGTCCATGACTCAATAGATCCAAGTGAAATTTGGCATAGAAGGATTGCACATGTGCACTATAGGGAACTAACACTTGCAACAAAAGTTGTTGAAGGTCTTCGAGAAATCCAGGGAAATCATGAAGGTGTTTGCAAAGGATTTGTGAAAGGAAAGAACACAAAGAAGACATTTCCAAGTAGCGAGAGCAAGGAAAATTGAATCTTGGAAATTATTCAGTCCGTTGTATGCGGGTCAATGTCATCCATTTCATTAAGTGGGTATGTATATTATGTTTCTTCCATTGATGATTTTTCTAGGAATACATGGATATATTTATTGAAAAGGAAGGATGAAGTATTCATTAATTTCAAGGAATTCAAAGCCTTGATCGAGAACCACACAGAGAAGAAAATCAATACCTTTTGATTAGACAATGGCGGAGAATTCACATCAGATGAATTCAAGGGATTATGCAAAGAGTCAGGTATTAAGAGTGAGTTGACCACTCCATATAATACACAACATAATGGGGCTGCAGAAAGGAAGAATAGAATGATTATGGAAGCAACAAGGGAAATGCTTCATGATCAATATATTCCTATGCATCTATGGGCATAATCTATTAGTACAGCTGTATATGTACATAATTGTACACCAGATAGAATATTTGAGAACAAGAAACCAGAAGAAGTCTTCTTTTGAAAGAAACTATAATTCAACCATCTCTGAATATTTGGTTTCCTGGTGTACAAACACATTCCGAAAGAAAAGAGGACACAGTTAGATCCTTCAGGAAAGAAGGGTATGTATGTGGGATATAGTGAAAGCTCGAAGGATTGCAGAATCTATTTCCCAGGATTCAAGAAGATCGACATCAGCAGGGACGTGACATTTGACAAATACTCAACTTACAACAAATCTAGAAAGAGACTGGTTGAATACCTTGAAGAAATAGAAGAAGATTGAGAAATGGAAGAACCTTAGGAACCTGTAGATCCACCCTGTGAGAATAATTATTACAAGAAGAAACCAACATGGGTACATGAGGCTATCTAAGGTGCAGAGAGATATGGCGCTCTAGAAGAAATGCACAATGAAAGGAAAATAACTAGGTCCTACTCCAGTTATGTAGCCATACTATGTGACATCATTGAGAAAGAACCTTCTGACTATGGAGAAGTGGAAGAAAAGAAACAATGGAAGGATGCTATGATCAAGGAGTACCATTCGATCATGAAGAATGATGTCTGGGATGTGGTATTGAGACCACAAGGTAAGTCTGTTGTGACTTTCAAGTGGATCTATAATATCAAGCATGTTGCAGATGGAAACATAGAGAAATATAAGCAAGATTTGTGGCACGTGGATTCTCCCAGAAGGAAGGGATAGATTATGAAAAAACTTTTGCACCTGTAGCCAGATACAATTCCATCAGATTAGTACTTTCTATGGCTACATTGATGAAATGGAAGATACACCAGATGGATGTCAAGACCACATTATTAAATGGTGTAGTGGAAGAGGAAGTGTATGTGGAGCAGCCACTTGGATTTGAGACACATGATAGGGAGACTCATGTGTGCAAATTGAAGAAGGCCCTGTATGGTTTGAAACATGCACCCAGGATGTGGCATGACAGGATTGGGAACTTCCTGACTAGCTTGGGATTTACCAAGTGTAAACCGGATTCCAACCTTTGCTACAAGGTTGAGGAAGGGAACCCAATGATACCACTACTATATGTAGATGACCTGTTTGTGATAGGTGAGGATGGGTTGATTGCTGACACAAAGAGGAAGATCGCATTCAAGTTTGATATTAAGGAATTGGGTATGATGCACTATTTTCTAGGCATGGAGGTGTGGTAGAATGTGGATGGAATATCCCTTGGACAAGGGAAGTATGCAGTGGAGATATTGAAGAGGTTCAGGATGATGGACAACAAGGTGATGGACACACTTATGTCATCGAACCTGAAGCTTTTGAGTGATGATTCATCATATTCGATTGATGCCATGATGTATCATCATATGATTGGTTCCTTGATGTACCTGACGAATACGAGACCAAATATTTTCTTTGTTGTGAACACATTGAGCTTGTTGCTGATGGATCTGAGACATGTTCACCTAATTTATGCAAAGCATATTTTGATGTACCTGAAGGGTACAATTGACTATGGGATGAAGTATGAGGTGAATCAAAAGATTAACCTAGAAGGTTATGTGGATTCAAATTGGGTAGGAAGTGCGATTGATAGGAAGAGCGATTCAGGGTGTTGCTTCAGTATGGGATCATGTGTGATCTCTTGGTTTAGTAGGAAGTAGTCCTGCATGGCACTGAGTACAAATTAAGCAAAGTATGTCACAACTTGTTTGGCTAGTTGTGAGCAAGTATGGCTAAGGAATCTACTATCTAACCTATTTGATATCCAGTTGGATGCTGCTTGTTCATATTGCGACAACCAAAGATGTGTTAAGTTGTCAGAGAGCCTGGTGTTCCATGAAAAGTCGAGGCATATCAAGATCAAGTATCACTATATTAAGGATATGGTGTAGAGAGGAGCAGTGAAGCTCTAATATGTTGTGAAGGATGAGCATATAGCTGATGTGTTGACCAAGCCGTTGGACAGAATGAATTTTGAGTAGTTCAGAGAGAAGCTTGGTGTTCATCGGATTGAGGTTCCTTCCAAAAGGAACTGATAAGTCTGGAATATGCAAATTCTTTCTGACATGGTGGTATGCTGGGCCTCCCATGTTTAGATATAAGTGCTAAGCCTTTCTGACATGGTGGTAGGCTGGTCCTCCCATGGTTAGATGTAAGTGCAAAGCCTTTCCCTAGATGGTAGTAGGTTTGTCCTACCATGCTGGTGGATGTAAGTGTTGAGCCTTTTTGACATGGTGGAAGGATGGGCCTCCCTTCATCGAATGTAAGTGTTGAACCATTCCAACATGGTGGTAGGCTAGGCCTCCCATGGTTGGATGTAAGTGTTTACCCTTTCTGACATGGTGGCAAGCTAGGACTCCCATGGCCATATGTAAGTGCTGATACTTTCTGACATGGTGGCAGGATTGGCCTCCCATGGTCAGATGTAAGTGATGAGCCTTTCTAACATGGTGGTAGGTTGGGCCTCCCATGGTCACATGTAAGTGTTGAGCCTTTCTGACATGGTGGCAGGATGGGCCTCCAAGTGCTGAGCCTTTTTGACATGGTGGAAGGCTGGGCCTCCCTTCATCAAATGTAAGTGTTGACCCTTTCCAATATGGTGGCAAGCTAGGCCTCCCATGGTTGGATGTAAGTGTTGAGCCTTTCTGACATGGTGGAAAGCTAGGACTCCCATGGGCATATGTAAGTGCTGACACTTTCTGACATGGTGGCAGGATTGGCCTCCCATGGTCAGATGTAAGTGATGAGCCTTTCTGACATGGTGGTAGGCTGGGCCTCCCATGGTCACATGTAAGTGTTGAGCCTTTCTGACATGGTGGCAGGATGGGCCTCCCATGGTCAAATGTAAGTGTTGATCCTTTCCGACATGGTGGTAGGCTAGGAATTCCATGTTCAGATGCAAGTGATGATCCTTTCCGTCATGGTGGTAGGATGGGCCTCCCATGGTAGGATATAAGTGACGAGACCTACATCCAACATGAAAAAGGGCTGGCACTGTCGATAAAGACCTACATGGAGGCTAGGCCTACATCCAACATGAAAAATGACTGGGTATGTATAAATTCCTATGACGAGTAGATTTGAGAGATAGCGCCATTTTTTTGAGATAGCAACAGTAATGATGATGATGATACATATTTGATGATGATCCAGTGATGAATACTTGTGCTGATGAACTATGTCAAGAGAATACCTTCCCAGTTAATAGGGAGTGTTGATGTATTTGTAACTTCGGACTGTATTCACTTGTATATTTCTTATTGTAATTCTGGATATGTTTGCTTCTCTGATAGAGAGAGTCATTAATATAATAAAGTCATGTAAATTCATTGAGGTTAACCCTCCATTGTAAGCCAGGGAAATAGACCCCATAGTTGAGTCATATTAGGGCTATTAGACTCTCCTAGTGAAGTTGACCCTGTAGAGTAATTGTCAAGTGGAAAACAAGTATAAATAGAGAGTGAGACTCTCTATTTGAAACACACATTCACTAAACAACAGTGCATGAGTGAGAGAGGAGTAGCTTACACAAGTGAGGGAGAGAGAACAACTGTTGGAGATCATATTTGTATCTTTGGTTTTACTTTTTCTATTGGTGCTCATTCTATCTCTAAGGAAGTTGTGGGGTTTTATCCTTTATGGTTTCCCCGAGGAAAAATATTTGTGTCTCTTATCTCTTTTGATGATTGTTGTGCTTGTTATTCTCTCAGATAAGATCCTAGATCATATTGATTAAATGATAAAAAATCTAACAGATTCACCTAATGGAAGAGGTTGCAAAACAAAATCTAGAGATGGTGGGGGGAATCTAACCAATATGGTAGGTGGTAAGGGTCAGATGCCACCAAAAGATGATCATTAATGGTGGGGTCACTGGTGGATTGGATATCCTGGTAAGTCTCCTCAAAGTTGTTGAATCAATAAGTGAGTTCCATTTAGTCGAAGTGTCATGACTCCTTGAGGATATCATGTTCATAAACACGACCTGTGAAGGGGGAGGAGGATTTTTTAATGGAAATAATCCCATAGTGAGGAATATTTAAGAATACCTACTCCTACATCCTAATACTATAGAGATGAAGAGGCTAGGAGTGGGACATTTTTCGCAGAATTAAAACTCATGTCTGGAGAACAAAAATCTAGTTGATCAACAATAACAATGTTTCCTTGGAATGGGAGTTGGACCACTCAAAACAAAAATGAAGGTACTTCCTACATCACTAGAACCAATTCCTACCTAGGAGGAGATTGTATTGTAAAGGAGTATCAACAACCTCGACATGGATGGACACTAATTCCCCCCCTAGTTCAAACATGAGAGAGGACAATAATCCATATGGTTAAAAACCACTACAATCAAAGGCCTTCAAAGTTGCGGGTGGATGCTTAATCTAAGGGGAGCTTAATATGGTACGATGAAATTTCTTCCCGATGACTTTCATAGATAGTTGGAAAGCTAATTGATGGGAGAACCTTGACTTAAAATCATCTAGTTTAAAAGTGATAACATTACTATTCTTAGGATCCATAGCTAAAAGAACCGACAACAGGTTCTTCCTCTTTGTAGGACATGTTTGGAGTACTTTGAGGGTATACATATCACATGGTTCATAAGCCAAATATTCTACTACATTGTAGTATTGAGCGGCTTGCACACTTGGTTAAATACTGGTTTTTGAATTGTACTCTTGGGTGGCTAGAGGCTTAGTGATCAATCGTCACAAATATGATAGATTGAGCATAGACATAAATGACAATTTTTGATTAGGTTGCATGTACTAGTAATATTGATAAGGAATCTAAGTACGAGTAGGGCCATAAGTGGACCGATAAAAGGGTGTCGATGATCCTCCTATAATAGGTTGGTTTGGTTGTGATTGGTTTCCAAATGATACACTTGATGTTCCTATAGGTGGTGGGCTTCTAGGTGGTGGACCTCCGGGTGGGCCTTTAGATGGTGGACCTCTATATGGCATACCTCTAGGTGGTGGACCTCTGGGTGATCCTTCAGATGGTGTACCTCTAGGTGGTGGACCTCCAGGTGGGCCTCTGGATGGGGAACCTCTAGATGGTAGGCTTCTAGGTGGGACTTCATATGGCAGACCTCCATATGGTGGACCTACAAGTGGTGGACCTCTCAGTGGTGGGCCTCTAGGTGGGACAACAAATTTGTTTGAAAATGTCCTTCCATATGTAGGGATATTCACCCAATTTTTTTTCCCTCATGGGGTATTAGCATTATCAGGATAAGGGATGTTGAGAAAAACATTTTCTGAGGAAATAGGTTGAGAATTATGACTAACCATTGCCGATTGATCTCCTAGGTAAGTGTACCCTCGTGTAGGTTGATTAGACATAGGTCAGACCCATGATGGTTGTCCCCATAAGGAGGAAGGAAAAATTACATTTGCAGTCATGGAGGGTACTCCAACTATGGGATTCCCTAAAGAAATACTATGTCCAATATTTAAACTAGTTCGTGTGGTTGTCATGACAACTTGTTCTGTGAGTTTTACCCTAGTCACATGATTTGTAGGATAACTAGGGATATATGCAAGAGTTTGAGCTGATAGGGTGGGGATGGAACGATATCCTGAATCCTAAGAAACCACACTTTCAACCTATATTCTGGATATAATAGAAGAATAAGACCAAATAGGGGCATGGTATTCTAGAGTGGCTGGGAAATGGAGAGACACTCCTTCTTGTTATGTTCTCCCCCATTGTATGCAAATGAGTGAGAGTTTCTTGAATTGGCCTAAGGTTTCATCATTTGGGATAAATATTGGATTTCATGGAGGAGTGGCATAAGATAAAGCTGTAGTATTGTATTTGAAAATTGTCTATCCCAAGGAAGTCTCCCAAAACAAATATGTTGGACCAAATTCTGATGCCACAGGGTCATCTAATGGTAGGGAAAACACTCAATCTTGTACACTAGAATAGAGTTATGTGTTAGATTTTTAACATTAAGCTAGCATAACATTAGGATCTTTAATTGAGAGAACAACAAGCACAACAATCAAACATAAGAGACAATGAACACAGTGTTTTTCCTCGGGGAAACCATAAATGGAGAAAACCCTGCAACTTCCTCAGAGATAGAATCAACACCAAAACTAAATCCCCAAAATAGTAAGATGATCTCCCGACAGCACTAACCTCTTTCTTCCTTGACCTAGTGTCTTTCTCTTCCTCAGCTATGTGCTACAACTGAGTGTGAGTGAGTGTATGATAAATAGAGAGGCTAGCTCTCTATTTATACTAATTCCCAACTTGACTAAACCCAACTAGGGCCAAATTCATTAGGTGAGTCTAATAACCCTAGTGCCCCAGAACTGTGGGGACTTTAACCCTTGATCAATAGGAGGGTTACCCATAATGACTTGACATGAATTGTTTATATTATAGAACCTCTTGATAGGAACATCTGGGCATGACATGACTCAAGTACATCCCAAGAATAAACATTGGGCTACAATACATAAGAAATACAAGTGAATACATTATGAAGTTACAATTTCATGAACACTCCCTCTTAACTAGGAAGGTATTCTCTTGACACAATTTTCATCACTCGTCTTCTTCTTTGGATCATCTCCTCATGTGCATCTTCAAGTCATCTTCATCTTCAGGTCATCTTCATATTCAAGTCATTTTCATCTTCGGATATGGATCATCACTGGATCTGGATCATCATCACTAGATCTACATCATCATCACTAGATCTGGATCATCATTGTATCTAGATCATCATCACTAGATCGGCATCATCACTCGATCTAGATCATCACTAGACATCATCACTAGAGCATCATATCTGGATCTGGATCATCACTCAATCTGGATCATTACTATTGGGTCATCATCACGGGTGCTATCTCATGATTCTTCTCGTCACAGGAAGTTCTACAGAGCCAGCCCTTTTTCATGCTGGTTTTAGGCCTAGCCTCCATGTAGGTCTTCTTCAATGCTTATATCTGACACCAAGTCAGAATGGCCTGCCCAGCACTTACATTTGACCATGAGAGGAACACATCCAACACCATGTCAGAAAGGAATGCCCAACACTCACATCTGATCATGTAGGAACCAATCCCATAATCACATCAGAAAGGCCCAACACTTATATTTAGCCATGCGAGAACACATCTTGCAACCATGCTAAAAAGGCTCTGCACTTACATCTAGCCATGTGAGAACACATCCTACAACCATGTTAGAAAGGCTCTGCACTTACATCCACCCATGTGGGAACACATCCTGCAACCATGGTGGAAGGGCTCCGCACTTACATCCACCCATGTGGGAAAAAATCCTGCAACCATGATGGAAAGGCTCTACACTTACATCCACCCATGTGGAAACACATCTTGCAACCATGATGGAAAGTATTTGCACTTACATCCACCCATGTGGGAACACATCCTGCAACCATGATGGAAAGGCTCTCAACCCCAGGTTGAGGGTTCATGGTAACTGATCAGGTGCCTCCATTCTCTAAGAGAATGGAATTGACCCTTATATCTGATCAAGTGGGAACACATCCCTCAATCACATCTGAATGGCCATGCGCTCACATCTAATCATGTGAGAACACATCTCATAGTCATATCAAAATGGCCCTCAGTCCTAGACCAAGTATTCATGGTAACTGACCAGGAACCTCCATTCCAATAATGGAAATAGCCCTTATATCTGATCATGTAGGAACCAATCCTAAAGTCATATCAGAATGGCTCAACACTCATATCTAACATGGAAGGAATCAATCCTCTCACCATGATGGAATGGCTCAGCCCTTACATTTGACCATGGAAGGAACCAATCCTCTTACCATGTCAGAATGGCTCATGGACTCATCACTTCCCCTAGGAAGGGACCTCGATCTGGAGAACACCAAGCTTCTCCCTGAAGTACTCAAACTTCACTCTGGCCAATGGCTTCATCAACACATCAACTATCTGTTTGTCTGTCTCAACATACTGGAGCTTCACTGCTCCTCTCTACACCATATCCCTGATATAGTGATACTTGATCTCGATATACTTCGACTTGTCATGGAACACCGAGTTCTCTGACAACTTCACACAACTCTGGTTGTCACAATGTATACAAGTAGCATCCAACTGGAGATCAAATAAATCAGACAACATCTTCCTCAGCCATACTACCTCACAACTAGTTGTACAAGCTGCGACATACTCTGCTTCAGCTGTACTCAGTGCCACATAGGATTTCTTCCTGCTAAACCAAGAGATCACACCTAATCGCATACTGAAGTAACACCCTGAAGTGCTCTTCCTATTAATGGCACTACCTGCCCAATCTAAATCGACATAACTCTCTAGGTTAATCTTCTAACTCACCTCATACTTGAGCCCATAATCAACTGTACCCTTCAGGTACCTTAGAATATGTTTTACAACAATCAAGTGAACATGTCTTAGATTTGTCAAGAACTGGCTCAAGGTGTTCATAGCAAAGCAAATATCTGGTCTCATGTTCATCAGGTACATCAAGGACCCAATCATCTGACAATACATCATAGCATCAACCATCTCTGATGAAGCATCACTCAATAGCTTCAGGTTTGATGCCATAGATGTGGCCATATCCTTGTAGACCATCATCCCAACCTCTTCAGGATCTCTATTGTATATTTCCCTTGTCCCAGGAAAATTCCATCTGTATTCTGCCACACCTCCATGCCTAGAAAATAATGCATCATACCCAAGTCCTTCATTTCGAACTTAGTAGCAAGCTTCCTCTTCGTATCAACAATCAACCATCCATACCTATTACAAACTGATAATCTACATATAGTAGGAGAATCACTGGGTTTCCATCTTCAACCTTGTAGTAAAGGTTGGAATCTGCTTTACTCTTAGTAAAGCCCAAACTGGATAGAAAGCTATCAATTCTGTTGTACCAAGTCTTGGGTGCCTGTTTCAAATTGTACAGGGCTTTCTTCAATCTACATACATGAGACTCCCTATCATGTGTCTCAAAACCAAGTGGTTGTTCCACATACACTTCTTCTTCTACTACACCATTCAAGAAAGCAGTCTTGAAATCCATCTGGTGTATCTTCCATTTCATTATTGCATCCAGGGTAAGTACTAATTTGATAGAAGTGTATTTGGCTACAGGTGCAAAAGTTTCTTCATAATCTATTCCTTCTTTCTGGGAGAAACCATGAGCAACAAATCTTGCTTTGTATTTTTCAATGCTACCATCTACAGCATGCTTGATCTTGTAGATCCATTTGGAAGTTACAACTTGTTACCACCTAAGTTGTACTTAGTGGTTTTTTATCAAGTGAGCCCAGTGAACCTGACAGGGTTAACTTGTTCAGACTTCAGAAGACATTTGGAAGTACATATGGGAAGTGCTTGTTGTACTATATCACATGTTCATACCCCATGGGAGAATTGTAATAAATGTTCTAGCATGATAGTGTCTGTAAAATACTCAATCTCTTAGATTTTATTTGTCAATCTGATCAGCCCAGGGTGTTTTTTCCCTTGGTTATTATTGGTTGTTGAATAAATGACTGATAATTTCTAAGTTTTTCACTCCATACCTCCAAAGTTGGGGTGGTCGGCTTGGCATTTAGGACTATTGAGGTTATTAGAGTCTATGTGTCAATGTATAAGCATGCTAGACATCATGGTCGAGTCATATGAACATGTCTAAGTCCCCCTACGTTTTTTCAATTTTTTAGTTTTTTCAGTGTTTTTTATTAAAAATTTAATTTTTCCAAAACTTAGGCTATTTTTTAATAGTTTAATTGGAAAAATTGATTTTGTAATAAAAGTGGGCCAAATAATCAGTTTCAGTCATGTAGGTGCTCATTTTTAAGCTAAGAGCACCATGTAATCCCATGGACCCACTATTTCCTAGTTTTGAGTGATTTTCCATCATTCAGGTTAGAAAGCCCCAAAAATCAATTATTGATTATTTTAATTAATAAATTGATGAATAATGGAGCAAATCCAAAATCATAAATCAGTGGATTCTTAGCCGATTTGATTGAAATCAGTCAGATTTGAAGTAGATTGACTGGATCTGACAAATCCTTGGCTGAAGGAGGTGATCAAATCAGATCCAGAGTTGATCTTCAGCTATCTTTATGGGGAATTGTGCCCTCTCTCTCTCCTCCACATGTGTGGACTCTCCTGGATGCTTTGTGGATTGATGTGTTGGTTTATGGGTTGATTTGTCAGCTCATTGAGGCCCCTGGTTGACAAGTAGGCTCAGTTCAGCTTCAGATCTGCATTGATTGACTCTCCATCAGCTGATTTGATTTGATTCCTTGGTAATTGCACCCCCCCTGGGCTGGATGTCCTGTTTTTTGTATATATCTAGGCAGAAGCTCCCTCTTCCAAGCTAGTTAGAGCTAGATTGAAGGGCTTGCTATTGTAATTGTGTATTGATCATCATTTGTGAATAAATAAGATTTGGAGGCTATACCGTGTATTGCATCTGTTTGTGTGGATTCTTAGTGTTATGCTGCTAATGTGGTAATTGCAATTTCTTTCCAAATTTTGTGCTGCTTTCATTTTCTAGCTTAAAGGATTCGGTTGAATCAAGTAAGGGTGTAAACTAGGCAATTTAGATTGCTTGATCTTATCCATATAATGTATGCTCAAGAATTTCAGTTATATGCTTAAATAAGATTATTTTTGCATGATCTTTCATTTTTGTTGCTTTATACATCTATATCCAAATCTCACGAGGTGTTGCGTAGGCTTGTGTTATCTAGTTGCAGGTTCCTGATTGGATGAAGGTGTGGATCAAGATTGATGCCATTCCTTATCCAATAAGCTCAAGACTCTGTCCCTCAGCTCTCCACAAAAGGGCCTCCTTTTAACTTTCTCCATTCAAGCAACGAGCCGACCTTCTCTCTTCTTCTTCTCATTTCTTAAAAAAAATCAATCTTTCGATTACCTATCTCTCCCTCTTATGATCAGATCTAGTTCTAAGAATTGAATATATATTGTTAGATCTATTTCATAAGAGTCTTGATTCTTAGATCTGTTGTTGGAGCAGGGCCCCGCAGCTATAGGAAAAGCTGCTATATCGAAACAAGAAAGTCAAAGGAAATACTACTTGAAGCGGCTAGGAAGAGAGCTCAACCACTGCATTTAAGGTAGCGGCGATGACAGGAGGGCTCAACTACCCTCATGAAGGAAGATGGAGCAATGGGCCGAGGTATTAAGGACAAAGGACAGAAGGGGAGCAATCGAGGAAGTGGTGCCCATACCTATGATCAGCACTGGAAATCGCGGAAGACTGCAGAAAGCTGCATTGTGACCAGTAAAGTGGCAGTTCAAAGTACAGATAGGTCGACCGTCATACTTAGGGTTTTGGGTTACTATTGGGATAGGCCCACAGTTTTGTATCATGGTGAGACCTTTGGGCCACCTATTTAAGCATGTATTTTGTATTATGAAGGGTTAGATAGCTAGCCAAAGAGACAGACAGATAGCTAGCCAGAGAGACAGACAGATAGCTAGCCAGAGAGACAGTTAGAGAGATAGACAGTTAGATGGTTAGAAAGTTAGATGGTTAGCTAGTTAGTTGGTCGTCTGTTGTGTAAGATATTGAGAAACAGTCGAGCTCTGGTTCTGTTGTTAAAGCTACAGTTATCTTACTATAACCAGAAGCCGACTCCTTGAGCATGAATGTAACAATCCGCAGGGATTGAGAGAG
>LPNX010797337.1:0-45932 GCA_001517045.1 Pseudotsuga menziesii | reverse complement strand
AGAGAGAGAGAGAGGGGATATATTGTAAGAATAAAGCATAATAGGAAGAGAAGAGATCTAAGAGAGAAGGGCTCCTAGCTGAGTGCGTGGAGTTTCCTAGAAGATCTCAAGCTGCATAAGAGGTTGCAGTGGAACTATGTTACTCTCTCTAGATATAATATAAACACAGTTTTTGTGAACGTAGCTTCCTCCTTAAAAGTGAACCACGTAAAATCCGTGTGTTGTACAACTGTTTCATGTGATTGTGCTCTACTTACTTGCTATCTGTTATCTGTTACATGAACTTTTCTTATCAGTTAATGAATGTATGTATGCTATCCTTCAGTTGTAGTAACATAGAAGGTTAAATGTGAGTTGAATGTATCAAGTAATCTATATATGAGTTTATCAGTTCTTGATTCATGACAGCTAACAGTTACAGTGTTGAGTGACTTCTGTATATTTAGTTCAGCAAGTTGAGAGTGATTAATGTTAAGCGTGTTAGACTGTAGAGGCTAAGTGAAGTTGTTTAACACCTTGATGAAGGTTAACTGAGCTATTATACCCAGAGAGGAAGCCTCTGGACCTTGAGAGTTGATGAGTATATTGAGTCTTATTGTAGGAAATATCGTATCGTAGAAAGGGCGATATCACACTATCGGGGGAGCTACGGTGTGAGATATCGCAGGTAAAGAGTTGGGCAGAAGGAAAGGTTCGCGCAGCATCTTAGAAGCTGCAACGTGATAAGAGTCAGTCCCATAGCAGAGTTAGCTAGGAAGAGAGAAACAGCCCATGCTAAGAGATTCAGATGGTTAAGCAGAGTCAGAGAACCCAATATGCTATAGAACCTGGCTGAGGAAACCTGATTCTTCAGCCAACCCATCTGAGATCACTTCCGGTGAGACTTTAGGCTGTTCTGCGGTTTGTCGCCAAAAGGGCCAGTGAGCTAGGGGTTTTGTTGGTACAATAAAGTAAACCTAGGTCTACACATTTAATCCAACATATGTAATTTCAAAAATAATATCATTTCATAAAGATAGATCTAGGTGTAGGAATTGCCTTTTTTGCAAGTAACTAAATCATAGATCTAAAACTTGCTCATAAGGTAGTTTCTTTTTTCATTCTTTAAAGATTTAAATTATGCAAGAAAAGTGCATATCTCATTGGCTGCCCAAACAACAAGCCATGATCCCAAGGAAATATTGCTTTCCTTGGTTCCTTTTGCAAAACTAGATTAGCCCCTTTTAACAATTTTTTACTTAAGTTTTTTTTTGGTAATTAGTGTAGTAACCCAAAACACTTTCAAAGTGTGTTTGGGGAAATTTGATTTTGATTCTCACTATTTTTTATCAGGTCCAACAAAAAACAGAAGGAGACTCTGCCAAAATTCCAACTCTTGGACGAATCGGAGCTTCCTGGAAGTTTCCCCCACCACCTTGTTTAATTCTAGCTTGTTACAAGCTTGTTGTAAGCCTTTGGATCCCAGATAACAAGGACCAAAGTGCATAAATTTTAATTTGATGATATTTTAAATCGCTGCTAATAAAAAGAAAAGGTTCTTTCGAATAGGCTCTTTCGAGCCTATTCACCATCCCCCTTGGGGGGATTTCGGTCAGTGTCAATTTTTTACTTTTTTCTCATATCTTTTCAAACTAGCGCAGCTCTAATATGTAAGGTAGTATAATTTGATTCATTATCAATTTCATATTCCATATTTGATATTTCAAAGTAATCTTAATACTTACCCCACAACTTCCCTATTGACCCAAAAGGGGAAAGAGATGCGTGGTAGGACTAATTAGAAAACCAGAATTGTGTATCTGTGTTTTCCTTTCTATCATTTGTTTCTTCAGTTATTATAAAATTAACCCCTCCTTGATTCCCCAATTGAGATCCACTTGGATCGAAAGAGGTTCCTGGAGGGTTTTCTTTTTAATAAGAACACCCAATTTTAAAATTTACTAAAATTGACAAGACTCCGGTGTGTATGCTCTGCACTTGGCTGTGGTTCATCCGATCAGTCAAGTTGTATCAAAAGCACTTGAGTGACTAGTATAATTAGGATTCACTCTCCCAAATTAACAAACCATTAGGTGAAAATCCAACACCTAGATCAAACCATTACGGTGGCAAAATACCCAAAGGAAGGGGGAATTTCTGAAAAGTGACCTCAGGGTGCTGATCTCTGTCACACCCTAATGGGTGCGTTATGAAAAATAGGCCCAGAGACTCCATTCAGCCCACATATTCCTTGCGGGTAGCCGTGAAGGTTTAGTTTTGGACATACTCCAAGTACTCTCAGTGTTATAGCTGATTTTACCACTCCAGGTAAATCAAACTTTGTATGGCCTTCCCCTGTCCCACTGCAGACTCCTTAAACCCCATGGACCATTTTTTGTCGTTTTATGTTTCCTTGATCATCCCTAAAAACATGTGAAAAATTCTATACGCGACTTTTAATCCCTTAATCACGTATATACGCGGGTTTGACCCCTAAAACCATGTACATCGGGATGTGTACAAAAATCCAAATCCTTTTGGAGTTTTCCTTGACATGGATTTGACTCACTTGAATCCTGGCCTTCCCTATGACTTGATATCCCTCGGATTCAACCTTTCATTACCCCTTTGAAAAGCTATATAAGGAACTCTATGGTACATTGAAGGCATATGAGAGAATTGAGAGCAAAGAAACTATAGTCCATTGTTGCCGGAACTTATGCTTGAGTTTGCATCCCTTTGTACCTTGGAGCACTAGTGTGTTCTTCCCAAGCTTTCCTTTTGCTTGTGAGCTTGCTATCGAGAAATGGAGGATTGAGGTGGTGGAGGCCCAAGTGGGGGATTCAGTTTCTCCGGTTCGCAGACGTGCCATCAGAGATTGTATCTATTGTAATCTCTGATTTATATTAATAGAAATATCTTATTATCCATGGGATTATTTCAAATGCTTATACATTGTTGATTATATATGCTAGAATAGATCTAACACCATGATATATAGTATGCTCGTATTGTTTATTTGTTGTTGAGGAAGTAATTTATCAATTCAAGCTGAAGTTGGAAAGCTCAACGAAGATCTACTTCAACCGTTTGGAATAAGGTACGAGGTCTGATCCTTTAGTGTTAGACATTTAATTTCTATTACATATTGAAAAAGATTGATTTCTGGAGTCAAGTTGTCTGTTGTGGTACCCCAAGCCATAGGAATTTCTCTTCGTAACAGAATTGGCAACTCCACTGGGGAGTTCCTAGTAGTTGTCCTTTGGGGGTTGTTCTATCGACATTCAATGAATTTAAATTGCTCTTTCTCTCTTGTTTTTGTGTTGGGTTTGGGGGCATGTATGCCTGGTAGTGTCTGATTGGTGTGAAGTTTGTCTTAGCTTGTTTGTTTGCCTTTATTTTATGCACCTTTCTTCCTGTACATGAGTTTTTAACTCAGAGTCACGTATACACGCGGGTTTCTCTGTGATTTCCGTCTATACACATGAGTTTACTGTGAACGGTCACGTATGCCCTTAGTTTTTCCTTTTTGTGGAAGTTAAATGGTTGGTGGGTGAAGTTTGATGATTGCTGAGTCTCCTTTGGCACTAGCTGAGTCTGTTTATACCTCTGTTTCTGACCAGAAACATTTTTTTTTAGGCTAAATTTTTTTTTAAGAAGGTTCTTGTCATGGCATTTTCAATTTTTTGTTTGGAATTAGTGCATTAGAGTTCTTTTACCTTAGTGCTTTGCTTGAGTGCTATTTGAGTGTGCTTGCAGAGTCTAGGGGTCATAGAATCATTCTTTTGCTTTTTGTATCTCATTCTATTTCAAAAAATCCAAAAACATTTGCTTATCATCATGCATTGCATTTTTCATTTTGCATTGTACTTGCACTAGATTTGCTTTGGAGTACTAGTTAGGACTTCATATAGGAAAAATTGCATTCATCATTTGAAGAAAAACTGTGCATTTCACGTAGTAGCATACCCTATTTTCATGGACACAATGCATTTGCGTTGATTGTTAGGTGTGCATTTTACTTCATGTTGTGTCATAACACCATTAGTTGCACGGTCATATCCCTATTTTGAGTAATAAAGCCAATTAAAATCAATGCTAAATTAAAATGAATTACACTCTTTTCTTTTCTAGGGTGCACCAACAAGCTTAGGTTTTAGGGTCTTGGAATAGTTCATTGCGAGTAAATTATCCAAGACCACTAAACAACAACATCTATGTGTCTATCCAGGTGAGTGTGTGAAATCCTTGGTATAACCAGTGTTTCTCAGGATCCTCCTCTCAAAAGGGAGTTAAGCACAAGGCAGTGCGAGCGGTTATTGATTGGGATGACCCCTAGTCATAACTGAGTAGAACTAGAGATATTTCCAGGATTGTATTCGTATCTGGGGGCTCTTTTGAGAGTTTTGGTCTTTGCTACCCTGCCCATACGGTCAATCCCGCCTGTGACTGTCTGCCTAAGCATTGATTATATTGAGGTGACCTTAGTGGCCTTACCTAGGATATCAAGGGGGTACTTTGTCGGGGTTATTTTGTGGGTGTCCTGGCCAGGTTGGGGTCAAACAACACAGTCACTTTACATGTTGAAGCTGAGGGCCACAATAATTGGTTACGTACCTCCGCTTGTTGTGTATGGGAGTCTCAAGCCTCTCCTAGGCAAGACATACATGCTTCATTCGGGAGCTCACTTATCCAGCCCTTGTTTGCTTGCATTTGGCTTTAGATTTTAGTAGTGATTGCTCTGTGCATGATAACTTGCCTAGGGTTTGAGTAAATAGAGAGTCTTTTTATTTTTTGAGTCATTGTGGATTCAGGTGCGGCTCCTTGCCGTTCTTGTCATTTAGCAGGACTTCCACCTTCTACTTCTCCTCCTCCTTTGGGAGAGAGACCTAGACGGTATAGGTGGACTATTTCACACATTGATTCACACATCATGGGAGACCATATGGAAAGTATTCCTGAACCACCTTCTCCCATTCGAGTGGATGATGGGGTGTTTACTCCTACCTACGATCCTTCACCTGAATTGGCTGAATTAGGTCCTGTTATTTTTGAGATAGGAACCTTTCATGATAGACCTACTCACTCTAGGGTTGAGTCCCCATTGACGCATTACTGGTATGGAATGCCGAAGGATGCCGAGACTCATTTTGAACCCACAAGCACTAGCTATGGTAGTTATGCTACACCTGGTTTTTCCACACATGATTTGGCATTTCATGTCGAATCTGAGTTCGAGCCTAACGCTATGCCTAGGGGTACTCTCATTCCTTACCATGCGGAGAGGTTTTGGAGCACTAGTCACATTGCACCTTCCATCTCGGTGGTGAAAGTTACAACACATATTCCTCCTAGGTCTAGGGTTAGTGATCTCATTAGGATACTAAACCTGAGACGGGTAACGATAGGGAATAGTATGTACATTATTACTCAGGTCCCTCCATCCTCTATCCCTACTTCTTCAAATTTTCACCCTCCACCTTATTCACGTGGTCCTTCAGGCTGAAATGTTGCTACCAGTTATGTCTGTACTGTGGTTACTAGACTGGTTGTGTCTCAGCTTCATGTACTGCTCGTTGTTTCGGGAGGTCATGCTCATACTTCTATAGGTCACATTCCTACTTCCAAAATGTACATCCCTACTTTCAGAACGTATGTCCCTACTTACAGAGTGTCCCATGGGACATCGCATGCGATGAATTATGGACCCTATTATGGGACATAGTATGGATAGGGTTCTTCACCTTATGGAGGCGGGTATCAACAACCTGCTTACTCTCCTAATTATTGTTGGGGTGCACACCCTAACGGTCCTTAAGGTGGGTAACTCCGCAGGTTTTTGGGAGCTTGTAAGCGGAGTTATGACTCAAAACAGTCTTAGGGGTGTCGGGGTTGAGTAAAAACCTTATTTTGTAATAAACTCATGGTTTAAATCCAGGGTTTAGGGTTCGGGGTGCCCATGGCTTAAGTCCATGGTTTTGTAATAGTGCGCTGTATAAGTAGGCACTCTTGTAAATAATTTAGATTAGGCTTTTTGGTGTAAGAAGAACTGATGTGAAGCTAAGGCTATTTTGTAAGAAAAGGTTAAGTCCCAGCTATGTGCCTGGATGACCTCTGCAGCTGTGTGCGCAGAGGGTTTTGGGTGATTAAGGAAATCTACAGCTGTGTGCATGGCTTTGAGGAATTGAAGGGATCTGCAGCTGAGTGCACAGATCAGAACTGTGGTTTTTGTAGAATGTTGAATAAAACACAGTTCTGTGGACGTAACCCCTACACTGGGGGTGAACCACGTTATATCTTGTGTCGTGGTTCTGTGTGATGTTTCTGTCGTGTTCTTTCATGCATTAATATCTATATATCTAATAAGTAAAGATCTCTGCTAGATAATAGCTTCGCTGTGAATTCCCAGTAAAGGGTTGCGCAAGGCACCGTTTGTTTATCTAACCGCGAAGCTAAATAAGTGAATGTTAAGATCTGTGATTTATATTTATAATCTATTTAAAAGCTAAAGGTACAGTAATATCCCTCTTCTTCTTGCAGAAATCTAGTTCTGCAGCACCCCATAGCTGTTTCGGGTGAGACTGCAGCCTATTCGCAGGTTGTTGCCGAAAGGGCCAACACTGTGGGTCTTTTGTTGGTGCGAAGTTAAAGGTATAAAACTCGGGTCTGCCCCATAGCCCAACAAATTGGTTCCATTTCCGGTTGAACTCAGTATCTGCTCAAGAGGGGTTTACGTCATACCTCGAGGGCTATGTTCTAGAGACCCTCTGTGAAGGAAATCAGTGATTGGCTTGATGAGACTTATCTAAAATTCGCTGATCAAGAGAACAAAGATCCACGTCGTAGTGCAAACAACTTTTTACAAAGGTATGTTTTTTGTGATGTTTATGAAATTTTCTTTGGTAGTATCCACATAGAGTTGCACTAGTGGTTATCCAGGTTAACAGAGAGAAGGACGAACTTTCAAGAATGTTAGTTTCCTGCTTGGACCCCTGCGAGAATTAATATACTAAAAAGGGTGAACAACGAGATATCCCACGCTGTTGATTTCTGGACAACGCGAACCCTTGAAGCATTTGTGATGGAGTTCACCATCGACATGAGTACTTCCTTTAGTGAAGCCGAGCGGCATTTTTTCAAAGGACCAAGGGGTAAGTTTTTGAATTCATTTAGTTTGAGAATTAAAATGCTATTGGCTGAAAAAGGTATATTGCTAATTGAATCAGACTCTTAGATTTAGTATTACTAACATATGGTTGTAAGTGAAAATACCTTCGACGAGCAAAGTGGTTTGCTGCGAAGTGGAAAAAGGTACAAGATATATTTTGGATCCTATTCCCAGGGTCAGCATACCGAGTATCCCCCTGTAAATCCCACAGATTCAGAACCCGAAGAAACCCCTTCTGTTGGAAACCCTCCAGTAACCCCGCAGCGAAGACCTATTATCCTTGAGAACCTGTCGCAGTCTGAAAGTCACCCTAGCCCAAGTATTCCTGTCATAGGTCAGTTTACCCCAGTAAGTTCCCCCCCACCTACTTTCAGTCCCCCTCCCTCCCCCCCTAGACTTGTGATGGCCCATATGCATGACGACATTAAGCTCCCTGTTCTCAAAGGANCTGGTTTTTATGTGAAGCAGTGTGGACTGCTAAGTCCATTACAGATCAAGATACAAAAAGAGCGCAGCTGGTTACTTCTTTCAGAGACCGTGCTCTGACTTGGTTCATGAAGTTCTCCAGCACTCAGAACCATGCATTGGCTGATATAAAAGTAGCAATGATAAAGGAATTTAAGAAGCTGAAATCTGAGTTGCAGTGTATCACTAAATTGAAAGAGATTCAGCAGAGGCGTGGAGAATCAGTGTGGGACTTTGATCAAAGATTCAAAGTTCTACTAGACCAAGTCAGTATCCCCATTGGACCTACGCAACACAAGGAATGGTTTATTGCAGCGTTGCTACCGCATATCAGAACTCCAGTCATGCAACAGAAGGTTGCTGACCAGTAGGAGGCTCTGGAAATCACGATGAAGCTGGAAACCGCTCTTGTCGAAGATAACTCTATTATTGCTCAAATCCAAGTGCAGTTGGCAGCGATGGCTCTAGAGCTTCACGATATGAAGAAAGGAAAAACCGGTCATGAAGAGGTCTAGTGCATACAATGTCGGACAGAAGGTCATGACAAGGAACAGTGTCCTGTGGTAAGAAATTACCTGAATACTAGTGCGCCAAACCCGTTCAACCCTACTATTCTATATTGTGATATCTGTCGGACAACTGGTCAGCATCGACCTAAGAATTTTTATCTGCTACAGAGGTATGTGCAAGTCCCCAAGAACCCTTACTACAATTTCTGTAAGTCCGTAGGACATAATGAAGATGAGTGTCGCAGTTATGACCTCATGAATGAATGCACCTACGATGCCTATCGGGTACAAAATGAGGGACCGAGTAATGATGGCTATGGCTACCATGGTGGTGCATCAAGTAGAGGTGGTTTTGGAGGCCATGGTCATGGTGGCATGGCTGGCAGAGGTCGTGGTCAGGTGGTGTGTTATAACTACAACCAGGCTAGACATCTGGCTCGTGACTGTCGGAACCCGACTACAACATGTTGGTATTGCCGAGCAGTAGATCATGTGATCGAGCAGTGCCCGCAGTTGATAGCTAAGATTCAGGAAAGAAATAGTGCCCCTACTCAGAATATTCAGATGATTTTCGTCGAGCAACCAGCCATTAATGTTGTTACCCGAAGTGGAGCTACGACGCATATATAGCCTACTGAGAAACAACCTGACGAGGATTGGATTCGTAAGGCCCCTGTGAAAGTCCCCATCTTTGATATTGAAAGAGAAAAGGAGACATTCATGGAAGCCAAGAAATATTTTGTGGATTCTAGCTCAGCAGTAGCACCTGCGCATCCACATCAGCTGTAGTCGCAGTTGCAAGAAGCTTCGACGGATAAAGTAAGTACACTGTCCTCCTTTCTATAGAGTTGTCTAAAAATTTTAAGAAATCAGAATGCTTTAAGTGAGTTGCAGAAAGTTATTGCTTCCTGCGAACCTCAGCAAGGTTCTGGTCAGGCAAAAGATGTTCATAGAGTCAGAAGAACTGGTAGGGAAATGAGGTTGAATGATCAGATAGGAGAGTATGAGATGACTGATGTGATCTTGGACTTAGGATCAAAATTCAATGTCCTAACCAAGAAAACCTGGGAACAAATGGGAAAACCTACCCTTGATTGGTCCCCTATACAGTTGAGATTAGCCAATCAGCGGAAGACTGTGCCCCTAGGACAATTTCTTAATGTTCTAGTAGATATTGATGGAGTATGTACTACAGCCGACTTTGAAGTTATTGAGATCATTGACGACAGCAACCCCTATCCCACCTTGCTAGGTATTGAGTGGGCACTAGACAACGATGCAGTCATTAACCTTAAGAAGAGACAAATGATTTTCAAAGGGAAGGAGTTGTGAGTCATCGTACCACTGGATCCCTCACAAGGAGCAAGATACACAGAACCACTCGAAAATGAAGATCAGGATGTTCTGGAGCACATCTATAACATCACAACGAAGGAAGAAGATTATATTGACCCCAGTGTCGAAGGTATTATGGATTGGCAGTGTGACAGCTCCTATATGATGGACTCAGATGATGGTTTAGAGAACTGGCAGAACCAATTGTATGAGCTCCATGGACACAGATGTGCCAGAATTACCAAGTCTCTCAGATGGCTTACAAGAGCCCTACCCATTTTTGATGGTTCGCTAGACCCAGAAGAGTTTAGTGCGACATTCTCAGAATAGATACCGGATTCATAGACACGGGAGACTCTGAATTCAACATTTTGTGCCACCGCAGCAAGATGGAGGGATAACCATAAGAAGTACATTCCTAGTTGGGAAGCTTGTCAGAAATCTCTTTGCCTAAGCTTTGTGGATCAGTTCCAGAAGGTGCACAGCAGGTTTGATGGGTAGGGTGGACTGCAGGAACACTTGGAGCACTGTTACGAAGCATGGAAACATGTACCTCAACAGGCACATAGGCTTGTACAAATTCGGGAACCTGTAGCAGAGAACTGGTATATGGAGGTCGGGCCTTGGCATGCTAATAGGTCTGGTGACCAAGAAATCACCAAGTACCAACCTGCAGGATCGAAGCTCACAGCTTGGTCATGGAATTTTTCAGGATGTGCTGAAGGTCAATATGGTGTCGATGGTCCTTATTGTGATGCAGCTGCATACCTGGTGGCACTGCAGCCCAAAATTCGACCGTTGGAACATTGTCTATTTGGCGGCGTCAGTACGTTAATTGCCTTAATTGCCTATCCTAATGATATCCACCGAAATCTAGCGCCGTGGAAATCGGACCTATATCATATTTGGCGCCTTCAATGTACATTTATGGCAGATTTGGTTGGTGGATTGTATATGAAGACACCCGGGCACGGGGAAATCGTATTCCTCATTTCCTTGAGTTTCAAAATTGAACCCATGTCAGCTGATCGTGAACTCTAGGACTTATTGAGAGAATTTGAATAGACGGGTCTGCAAAACATTTTCGCCCCCACACCGGAGCCTGCAGCCCGTGAAGAGACTCTACCAGCACCAACCCCGCCAATGCAGACCTGATCTACCAGGAAATAGTTTAAGCCTGAAGTTTGTTCTAAGCGGAATGAAGACAGACATAAGCAATTAGGGCAAACATCAGAGGATCTTGGGATGAATCCGCCTGGCTCAGCAGAGATCCCACTTGAAGGGGATGAGGACATTGCCCCACAGCGGCCACCATATCTTCATCCTATTCAACTAGGAGTTAAATTGCCTCAACGGAGCGCTAAGTTCACTATATGCACCCCTTCGCTGCCCCTGGGTGTGCAGCTAGTTAGAACGATGACAGGAAAAATAGATCGGCTTAAGTATGTCGACCACGACACGAATGACCATGGGAAGTTTCCACAGTTCACACCAGCCCAATACTTACACTTTGTTAAATATAAAGAGACTGGGGAGACCTTATTGGAAGTAAAACAGTGGGTTGCTAGCTTAGATCTAGCTAGTTTGCTGAAGATGCTCAATGTTCCCCATTTTGGTTGCAGCACACAGGTCACCATCGTGGTCAAACAGCTGCTGGCGTTAGTACATGACGGCTACCTATGGATCAGCAACAAGAAAATTCTTATTAATGGTGAGCTCATTCATAGGATCATAGGATTACCAATGGCAGGGCCTGATCCGGGGACAAAGTTTCCCTCAAAGCACGAAGATACGAAGCTTGCACAAAGCATGAAGGAGCGCTTTGGCTTGACGAAGGGGAAACGTGGGTATCACACTTCCGCGGTTCAAGAGCAGAACATTCGCTTCGTAGCTGAGCTCTTAGCATGCAAAATTATGCGGAAATGCAGACCAACTGAAGTGCCTGCCCCGGTCATCAGAATTGCTATCAACTGCGCCGAAGGCTACAGCTACAACTGGGCATCCTATCTTGCGAAGGAATTCCTTGAAGATGCTCGTGACACGCAGGAGAGAGGTAGGCCCTTCCACTACTCATGGTTGATTGTCCTCATCACATTGGTAGGATGGAAAGAACCTACTGAAGCACAGTTTGCTGCTGTACCGACGCACATGCCTAGCGCAGCTAGGTACGCATCGCTGTGGGTTTCATAGGATAAAACCCACCAACAGATGACAAACTATGTATTTTATTTTTATATGATGAGTATCTCGTATGAGATTATAAACACCCCACAGCTCAGTAATGAGTTGTTCTCTCAGTATGATGGAGTGGTCAATTTCAGGGCTGATATGCACCATATTTTTATCCAAGCTTGCGCAGATAAGAAGCATCAATGGTTTAAGTTGCCATATGTAGTGACTAAAGATGACATCCTCGCGGTAGTACAGCAGTGGCTGGAAGAATGGTTAAAAGATGTAGGAATAAAACCTAAGATTCCTGTCCCTCCTATCACCGATATGGGTGCAGGCCCCGGTCACACATAGCAGCAAGACCCCCCCGAAGACAGTGACAAATAGACTGAGTCGTAGCAGACTGAAAGAAACCAGGGAGGAGATGGTGGAAATGAAGATGAAGAAGAAGAAGAAGAAGACTCGGTCAAAACTACCTCAGACCCTAATAGGCAGCATAAGCGCAAGACATCAGAAGTAGAGGAAGTAAACAAACCACAATCACGAAAGAAAGCGAAGGCATCAAAGGCTAAGAATATCGATGAAGCGCCCGGCTTGACAAGTGAGGAGTTTGATGAGGCTTTGTTAAAATCCACTGAAGTCCTCACTAAAAAATGGTCAGATTTTGCCGCTGCGCATCTGGATGCCATCACCGGTGTAGCCAAGCACATCTTAGAGCTTAAGGACTTAGCAGCGAAGTCAATGACTGGCACTACAGCCAGTAGCACCCCAGTCAGTGCGCAGCCAGACCTAAGGCAATGGCCAGCCAGAGATAACAAAGGACAAGTGTCAAGTGCAGCCATCATATTAACTGATGCAGCGTCTCATGTGGAGTTGAGCATGAAGGTTGGAATAGATTACACTAAGATGCCCATGACAGAGCTACACCTCTGTCAGTTAGCAATTATGAAAGAAATCTAGGAACGAGACCAATATTCGCATATGTAGTTAGAAAATGCCATAAGTCAGCAGCAGGGCTTCACAGCGCAGCTAGAGGCAGCAGAATAGAGAAAGAGGGACGCCGAAAGAAAGCGGATTACACTAGTCCGAGTTTTGGATGAGGCATGTCGAAGTCTTCCTGACTTCGACATGCAGCTGGTGGAAGAGCCAGAACAAAGATTAGTCAAGCTGAAAGACTATGCACAGCTATCTTGTAGTGAAATTGAGAAGCTCAAAGCAGCACATGAGGCTCAGATCACGGAGCTTCAATTGCGCATCCCTTCGAAAACTCCACCTAAGGTCAAAGAACAGTGCCACGCAGACATTCAGGCATCCACAGTGAAAATTTCAGATATTGTGGGTAGCGCAGCAAAGCTGCTCAGAGACAGTGTCGAGGCCTGGACCATCCTGTAGGAACATCCAGAAATAGGATAGCTGCAAGAAACCATCAAGAAGCGACATGCAGAGTTGGATGCCGTAAAAGCGGAAATTAAGACTCTGCCACCGATGGAGAAAATGCTCAAAGCAAAGCACAGCAAGGAACTCCAGTAGGAAATTGAATCATGCAGGGTGAAAGTAACAGAGTTGGAAAACTCTATATAGCCACTTGTCAGTGAGGCTTTGGAATTAAGTACTGCTGTGGATAGCCAGTTCAAAATTCTGAAGGAATATGACGCATTCACACAGGAAAAGGCCAGGGAAGTATCATCTGCAGTACTGTAGGAGTTGGTGGAAAAGGAGAACGCAGCTGACGACATCATGCATAGTCTAAATACTCAGTTCACTATCCTCACAAAGAAGCTTCGTCCGCCAGGAAACCAGCAGAGTGTCCTGGGACGGGACACTGGTGAGTCTTAGGGGCCTATTGGGGCGCGCACCCTAACAGTCCTTAAGGTGGGTAACTCTGTGGGTTTTTGGGAGCTTGTAAGTGGAGTTATGACTCAAAATAGTCTTAGGGGTGTCAGGGTTGAGTAAAAACCTTATTTTGTAATAAACCCATGGTTTAAATCCAGGGTTTAGGGTTTGGGGTGCCCATGGCTTAAGTCCATGGTTTTGTAATAGTGCACTGTATAAATAGTCACTCTTGTAAATAAGTCAGGTTAGGATTTTCTGTGTAAGAAGAACCGATGCGAATCTAAGGCTATTTTGTAAGAAAAGGTTAAGTCCCAGCTGTGTGCGTGGACGACCTCTGTAGCTGTGTGTGCAGAGGGTTTTGGGTGATTAAGGAAATCTGCAGTTGTGTGCGTAGAGGCCTGCAGTTGTGTGCACAGCTTTGAGGAATTGAAGGGATCTGCAGCTGAGTGCATAGATCAGAACTGTGGTTTTTGTAGGAAGTTGAATAAAACATAGTTCTGTGGATGTAACCCCTACACTGGGGGTGAACCATGTTATATCTTGTGTCGTGGTTCTGTGTGATGTTTCTGTTGTGTTCTTTCATGCATTAATATCTATATATCTGATAAGTAAAGATCTATGCTAGATAATAACTTCGCTGTGAATTCCCAGTAAAGGGTTATGCAAGGCACTGTTTGTTTATCTAACCGCGAAGATAAATAAGTGAATGTTAAGCTCTGTGATTTATATTTATAATCTGTTTAAAAGATAAAGGTACAGTAATATCCCTCTTTTGCTTGCAGAAATTTGGTTCTGCGGCACCCCATAGCTGTTTCGGGTGATACTGTAGCCTGTTCGCAAGTTGTTGCCGAAAGGGCCAACGCTGTGGGTCTTTTGTTGGTGCGAAGTTAAAGGTATAAAACCTGGGTCTTCCCCATAGCCCAACAATTATGGCTTTGTAGCTCCTACTAGTCAAGGTCCACCACACTATGGTGCTTCCATGCCACCCTATATGGGTCATACGGGAGGAGGGAACTATGGCCAAGGCCATGGTGGTAATCAGACCTATATGAATCAGGGAGCGGTCCATCAACCTCATCATCCTAGGATCCCTTTCCTTGTGACGCTCAATCTTCCTGACTTGTCAAGATTAATGAACGATCCTGTAGCTCATGACCCGACTTGGTCGACTGTCCCTACCAAGATTCCCTCGAACATACCTAAGTTCGAGGGAAAACCGGGAGAGGATCCGAGCGAACAAGTTACTACTTTTCACCTATGGTTCTCTTCAAATTCCTTACATTGGGATTCCATCCACTTACGACTATTTCAACACACCCTTATAGGGCTTGCCGTGAAATGGTATATAGAGCTACCTAGGGGAGCTTTCGAATTGTTCGATGACCTTGCGATGACTTTTCTTAACCACTTCCAGCTACCAGTGCATTATGACGTTGGTATTGAACTCTTGTCAACATTTTGGCAAGATAAAGCCACACATATTTCTGATCATATTCAAGAGTGGCGTAGACGAAAGAGGTTAATTAAAGCCTTTATACCGCAGGAGTTCCTCCTCGAATGGTTCCTCAAGTTGTTATTGCCATATATAGCGAATGATGTTTCTACATCCGGAGTGCAGAATGAGGAACAAGTGATTTTTAGGGTGCAGGACTTGGACTTGATCTATGCTCAGTCTAGTTTGTTATATGAGATTATTCCCAATGCTCCACGTTCTAGTTTCAACCCCAAAGTCAAACCTGGACCACATGTCGATGGCATTGTGGGTTGTGCAAGTGTGAAACCTATAGATTCGGTTGCAAAACAAGTTAGTCAATTGTCAATCAACCAATCTGCTTTGGGACAAGCTATGGATTCATCTCAACCCACCCAAATGGTGAGTGTACTTTCAGTGCAATTGTCGGACCAAAAGGGTAACCAGCAGCCCAGACGGAATAGAAAAAAGGGTAAAAATAATCGTAAGGGTGGGAATAAGAACGAGAATGCTAATAATAATGACAAAAATGGCCAGAATACTGGGGGGGAAAAGCAAGCTAAACGTAAGGTTAAGTTCCCTTGCAAGTTATGTAAGGACGATCACCTCACTTACTTGTGCCCTCGTATTGAGGAAGCCTCAAGATTCTTGGCACAGGGCCCAGCTATGCTAACTAACCCTTTACCGCACAATCAGAATATGAACTTGAGGTCCCATGACCAATCTAGTGGTGATCAAGATCCGTTGGAGGGTAGTGGTCATGGTTGCATTAACATGGTACGTGCTGCGAAAGTTGTGACATGTACGAAAGATTATGGTTCATCACAACTCAGCCCAGGCAAAGAGCCTGATCCACCAGTGTCCCCTTTGCGTATTGAGAAACTTATGGATAAACCTGAGACTACACCTCGCATTCCTAAGGGAGTCCCTAAGCATTCAGGGTATAATCCAAATGCCTGAGCCACCCAGAACTATTCAATTGTCGAGGATTTGGGCCACACTCCTTTGTGCGATGTCTGCATTGGAAGTGCTTCAGATTTGTCCTTCGCAAAGGAAGGCATTGCTTTCTGTCCTTGGTTTGAATGATGATGATTCTTCCTCCATGATTAAATTTGAAACTGCAGGACTTCAACCTCGCTTTCCCTACTATGTTTCTCTTTTGATTCACATAGAATGTCTTAATATGACCGTCAAGCACATTAAGATTGACAAAGGCGCTGCTACTTCTGTGATGTCTTTATCATGTTGGAAGGGTCTGGGTTCCCCTGAGCTCTCTAAATCAACGACCATGTTAACTACGTTCGATGGGAGATCCTTTAGGCTGCACGACATACTTCCTTCCCTTAAAGTTCATTTGGGAGGGAAGACAATTGCGATAGAGGTCAAGGTGGTTGATGTGCCCCTTCACTACAATCTCTTGCTGGGTAGGAACTGGATGTACAGTATGCAAGTTGTTGCTTCTTCCCTGTTCTGCATTGTATGCTTTCCACATAATGGGAAGATTGTAACGATTGACCAAATGACATACAAGAATCTGTCTGATACAGCATCTTCGGGAGCTTCGATCCCGATCATTGAACACTCTCAGCCGACAACTGGGAGTGTGGGTGTAGGCATGTATCCATCCCTCATGGGAAGCTTTAGTTTTCCTGCACCGATACTTATGATAGGATCTAGTTCTGATGAGGCTTCAACATCTACAAGATCGGTGTCTTTTCACACGAGTCATATGGAAGATCCTTGGAATATTCCTACATCGAGTACTCTGAGTGAGCCCGTCGTGACAGACGTGCTATTGCCTACAACTATGATAGCTTATCAAGATAATCTCAAGTGTGTTGCAGAGCCTAGTCCTTCCTCTTCATGGACGGAGGAGGAGGACCCTTATGTGTTGCCGGCATGGGCAGTACAATCTTCTCATGCACATGACTACCTTGATACGATTTTCCCTTCAGATGAAGCGATTATTGAGGCTATGTCGAGAGTTGAGCCACCATGGGAGGAACTCCATCATAGATCGTACTTTCTTCCTGAGCTTGACCGCTTGGAGCGTGAGGATTTTAGGGTGGTTCTTAGTAAGAGAGTTGGTAGTCCTATGGTTCCATTAAGCTCTCCTAGTCAGATAGCTGATGGAAACATGGCAAACATATCTTCAACGATTCCTATCAACATCTCTCGCAATCCTGGCATTATAAAGAATGTCTATATTGGGGAGAAATGTTCCCATGCTGATATTCTAGAATACACCGAGCTATTTAAGGAATTCTGTGATATTTTTGCTTGGTTTTATGATGAGATGCCAGGTATTGACCCTCGTATTTTTGAGCATGAGATTAAGACTTACCCCAACACTAAGCCTGTTCAACAACATTTGCATGCAGTGAATCCTAGGAAAGCACCCGTGATGAAGGTAGAGATAGAGAAGCTGTTGAATGCTGGTTTCATCTATCCCATTCCCTTGAAGGAGTGGGTTTCAAACCCCATTCCGGTGGATAAGAAGTAGGGAGTGATCCACATATGTACTGATTTCCATGATTTGAATCGTGCCTGTCCTAAGGACAATTTCCCCACACCATTTATTGTTTAGATTTTGGATGAGTGTGCGGGTAGAGAGGTTTTTTCCTTCATGGATGGCTTCTCCAGATATAATCAGATACAAATTAAACCTGAGGACCAAAATAAGACTTCATTTATTTGTCCTTGGGGGACTTTTGCATATCGAAAAATGCCTTTCGGCCTTAAAAACGCCGGAGCTACATTTCAGTGGGAAATGACCTTGATCTTCCATGATCTCAAGTCAATTATCGAAGTATTTTTGGATGACCTGGCTGCTCATTCTCGTATGAGAATGCATCATCCCTATCACTTGAGATTGGTATTCGAAAGATGCCCGCACTATTCGGTTAGATTAAATCCTCATAAGTGCATCTTTTGTGTGAAGTTAGGTCATTTGTTGGGATTCATCGTGTCTAAAGAGGGTATAATAGTCGACCCTTTGAAGGTTGAGGCAATACTTCGGTTGTCTCCCCCGAAGAATATTCATCATCTTCAATGTTTGCAAGGCATGGCAAACTTCTTATGAAGATTTGTTGTCAACTTTTCCAATTTGACTAGAGGATTCATGCGTCTCTTGAAGAAGGACACCCCCTTTTATTGGGATGAGAGAGTTGAGGATTCCTTCGATGCACTCAAGCGAGCCCTAGCATCGGCCTCAGTGATTAGTCCCCCGGACTATAGCCGTTATTTCCTACTTTATGTGGCCACGTCCATGGAGACGATTGGTATGGTTTTGGTTCAAGAGTATGAGAATCTCTAAGAGAATGTCATATATTATCTAAGCCAGAACCTTATTGATGCAGAGATTCGTTATTCTCATGTCGAGAAGATTGCTTTAGCTACCATACATGTGTTTTAGTGGTTGAGACATTATATTCTCCTTCTCTAGACCTTGGTTGTAGCCCATGTCAATCTGTTTCAATTCATCCTCACCCAAAGGATGATTGGGGGAAAATATAATAAATGGATTGTCATTCTGCAAGAATTTGATCTCGAGTTTGTTTCGGAAAAATCGAAGAAGTCTTTAATTTTTGTAGAGCTTATATCGGATTTCCCAAGCGAGGCCGAGGAGTTGGTTTGTGAAGATACGCTTGTTGATGAACACATCTTCTTAATCTCAACTTTATACCCATGGTATGGGGATATCATAATATATTTACAAACATTGAAGACCCCTACTCACCTCTCACGAGATGAACGATGACGATTACGTCACATCTCTAAGAACTACCTCATAGTGGATAACACTTTGTACTGCTGTGGGGTAGATTCCATTTTACGACATTCTTTAACTCATGAAGAGGCTGAGGTAGTGCTGAATGATTGCCATTGAGGGGCCTGTGGTGGTCATTTATCTGGGCTTTCTACAACTCAAAATATCTTAAGAGCAGGTTATTTATAGCCGTCGATCTTTAAGGATTGTGTTGATGCGGTTAAGAGGTGCCACCCTTGCCAGGATTTTGCATGTAATATGTGCTTGAAACCTGACCCATTACATACCATTATCACTGCCATTCCCTTCACTAAGTGGGGGATTGATTTTATGGATTGCAACCCAGCTTCGGCTGGGGGGCACCATCATATTATAGTGGCTGTTGATTACTTCACAAAATGAGCTAAGGCTATGCCTACAGTAAAATCTGATGGTGAGACAGCCGCTCACTTCGTATTCAACCAAATTATTACTCGGTTCAATATTCCAAAAGATCTTGTCACCGACCATGGATCGTACTTTCAGAACCGTATGATGGAAGAGTTGGAGTCGAAGTTAGGGTATAAGCAAGAGCATTCCTCTTCTTACTACCCTCAAGTGAATGGATAGGTAGAGGCTGTGAATAAATCACTCAAATCCATTCTCCAACGAACCATCGCACAAAGCAAGAATACTTGGCACATCATGTTATATCCTGCTTTGTGGGCATATCGAACCGTTGTTAAGACTGCCACTGGTTTTTCTCCATATTAACTTGTACATGGAGTGGAGTCAATATTGCCAGTTGAATGCAAGATTCCTTCTTTGAAGCTAAATGTAGAACTCTTAGCAGACACTTCACCATTGGAGGAGTGTTTGGTTCACCTTGAGCAACTTGATGAGCAGCGTCGAGATGCCTTGGTGGCTCTAGAAGTCAATAAACGTCGCGTAAAGGTCCAGTACACTAAGTTTGTCTGTCCAAGAAGGTTTAGTGAAGGAGACTTGGTCCTTTTGTGGGATCAATCGAAAGAACCCTTGGGGGTAGAGAAATTTAATCCTATGTGGCGGGGCCCTTACGTGGTCAAACGTGTGTTAGAGAAGGGTGCTTATGAGTTAGTGTATTACGAAGGAACGACATTGGTGAAGCCTATAAATGGGCTCTATATCAAGAAATACTATGCATAATTTTCAACCAAGGCTGCTTATTATATATTAGTGTACAGTTTTGCATAGTTAGGTATTTTTCTTATCGTGATCGAGTTTGTGATGAGTTTCCATTTCTTTTGGCAAATGTCAATGGAATCTTCCACCTACATAGGATTCACGGATGGTTCGAGCCATCACACTCAACACTCAGCCTATATTGTTTGGGTGATTTATACTCCTATGGGTTAGGTACTGTCTTCAGGAGGCGTATGTCTGCGGCCATCTTCCAGCAATGTTGCTGAATATAGTGCCATTATTGAGCTTCTACGAGATGCCATTTCACATGGTGTTCTCTCTCTTGAGGTACGTCTTGATTCAGAGTTAGTAGTGTCACAGCTTAATGGTTTGTACCATGTTAGAGATCCGACGTTATTGAGAAGATTCTTACGTGTGAGATTGTTAGAATGACAATTTGACAATATAACATATATAAACATTCCAAGAATTAATAATCAAGTTGATGACTCATTTGCTAACTACGTGTTAGATTGGAATTTGTTTCATTCACAGTAAATTCATCATAAACACAATTATTACACATGTAAATAAATAAATAGATCACCATAAATTTTTTATATATAAAAGCCAAAATGTGATAATACATAGTGTCATGATACAAAATTGGGGCTCTCGAGCCACCAGCATATAATACATGGTAGTACAAAATGTATACACTCCTAGGTGTCTAATCCTATGAAGGAGGAAGAGGGTTGTGATCATGGAAGGTCACTATGGCTCTAGCTAGCCATTAGAACAATCACACCCATGCTCGTGGTACACCCACCACTTGGTACTGCATAGCCTTAGGCAAGTCCTTGACTTGTGCCATGGGAACCCTATGTGTCAGCTTGAAAAAATTGGTATGAATGCTCTGGAGCGTCCTCCCTGCATCCATACCCATGATATCATCTCCTCTTCCCCTCTGTCTATGACGAGGGAATCCCATTGGCCGCCGTGGTCCCACATCTGCACACAAATGGTAGATGTCACTATGTATTGTCACGCAAAAATATGTCTTTTTGATTCCATATAATCAAGAAAACACAAAAAAAATTAAATAACTCAAAAAATTTAAAAAAGAAAGGGTCGAGATTCGTTACCTATATCATCATATGCTGATCTTGGTGGTAGCAGCATGTCCGGGTCCCCCTGGAAATATATCCCCGCATAGGGGTAGTCATTGATGGAAACTATCTACCGTTGCCACCATGAAAAGAACTCAGTTGGATAAGGGTTGGCCACCCTACCACCCCCCAGTCTACGCATCGCATCTTCCCAATGCCATTGGGCCAGATATTGAACCCCGTGAAGAGAAACGTCCACTCTGGGGCTCAATCCTGGAACACGCTTGAAGAAAAACGTGCTTAGTATACTACTAAACCCGAATTTCCGCACTCTACCTGCCTTACATTCACTGAGCTGATGTTTCATGTTGCTCAGTAGTGTAGTGCTCCAGTCATAAATCATGGGTCTCATGCACTCCACTGCATAGAACATTAGAGGCCATGAGGCCTGGTGGAGTGATGCCAAGCCTGCTATCCTGCCCAATGTCAATAGTATGGCCTTTAGGCCCAGCATTTGTATAGCGTTGGTAGGGACCTGACTCTCCACCTTCTCTGTGTCTGTATAGTAGTACACCGCAATGTACTCATCGATAGTTAGGCCACCTCCTGGCCCACCATGAGAACAAAGGTTCACTACTTCTCCTCATCTAGAAATCCCTGTAATAAAGTATATGTCCTCCACCTCTATAGTGAGGGACATCCCATCTATCTGGAAGGACTCCAAGTCTGGATCCCAGTAATCCACTAGCATCTGTAATATTCTTGGTTTGGCCCTCAAACCACCAAGACACCAAAACTTGTAGAGTCCACAAGCACATAGAGCTTGTTGAGCCATTAGATCGGCCCTTACTGCTTCCTCTACCTCACCATGTTCATGCTCTCTCCACTCTAGGACCATCCTGCACAAGAAATTGCAAATTTTCCCATTAGATTATTGAAAAAACCTTATGTGCGGCCTCATACGTGACTGTTTTCAAAACAGCCGCGTATGTACGTGGGTTGGGGGGCATTTTCCATGTATATCTAGCCCTATACACAGAAAAACCCTTGATTTCCACATGGGTCATAGTGCCCATTTTAGTTTGGCCTAGAAAGCTTAATTGACCATGGAATTTCACAAAAATTGCATCAAAATGAAGGAGAAGAGCATGGGTAAATTCCTGGAAGAAACGGTAGTGGATTTCGTCGGCTGGATCTCCTAAAATTCGCTGTGGAAAATCTGATCCCAAATGGGTAAAAGTTTCAAATGTTTTATAATATCTTGAATTGTTTACCTTTTATAGAAAATTTTCAAATATTTGAAAAATTTTACCCCCTTTCCTATAGTTTCGACATTTTCTAACCATTTTGGACCGTTTTTGACATAATTCATGATGTAGAGGACTTTTTTCAGTGCCGTTTCAGCCATTGGATTGACCCGTTCGTGTCAATATCAGGTATCATGTCTAAAATAGCATATAGGTTAGGTTTCATCACCATTTTCATTTTGCATGACCTTATGACCATTTCATAATGACCTTAGGTACGAACCCACTCTATTATGTCACAGAACCTTCTTGCTGCTTTAGAAGTGGCATGATATGAGTGGTAGAGCTTCACCTTACATGGGTACCCTAGTTAGCACCTTATTTGCATTTGGTTCCCATGCTGACGTTTTCTCCTTTAGGGTGTGGGAGTTCATTGTATAGTACTGCCATGACATTTCGCAAGAGCCTCATACTCCTCTTGATCTTTTGCTAGCCTATTTCCCTCAAGACTACCTCATGTCAAGTTGTGAATGCATTATCATGAGCTTTTCCTACTGTATTGAGCTTTATGTCGGCTCCCCTGACATTGTGTTTCAGCCATATAGCCCGAGCTTGTCTCATGTCTAGCCATGCAGAGCCATTTTTTATATCCTTTGCAGCTTGTTTCTCTTTTTACCGGGAGGGGATTTTCCCCTGAGTGTCGATATCCTACACATGTATCCTTGCATTGAGCATAGGTATGTTCCACTGCTTGGAACTAGTTTTTTTTCCCTTATGACACTCGTCTCCTCCTAGTCTGTAACTATAAAGCCATTTTATTCTTTTTCAAGATTTTTAAATAACTGAAAAAGTCCAAAAAAATCAAAAAACCAAAAAGCCGGACAATGAAAGATGTTATCTGTGGCAGCTGTCGAGTTGTGTTGCCTTCAAACAGAGCACTGCATATCACATCCATTGGTTGGGTTATAGTTTGACTTTAGGAGCTGTACTCATTTATCTGAGTTTATCTCCACCGACTCGTTAAGCTTACAGTCTGTATGGAGCCTTTGTCGATGCCTCCTATGTCGCAGAGATGTCCCAGTTTGTATATCGAGTCTATGATGCCTTCATTCAGTCACCGTATGCCCTTATGCTCTTGTTTGAAGGAAGTTGAAGCCTGAGTTGGCCATTCCTCAGTTATCTTAACTTTGCATGTCGGCCATTCCCAGTGCAGTTACTGGTTTGTGCACCTTATGATCGAGTCCTTCCACATTATACACCTTTGCTAAGTACCTCATGTTGGATGATGGGGGATGCCTTAATGCCCTCCTTCCAACGGATTTCATCCCATTGACTTCAGATAATTTATTCTGGGATTGGAATATAGAGTCATTTTGAGTTCCTTGAGACTTGCAGTCATCAGTGGCAGGTTCTCTCGCCATCAACAGTCTATGGGAATACATCAATGTCCCCTGATCGATGGATCCTCTCAAGTGTTCGACCTCAACACATTTATTAACACTTGTTAGTTTTCACTCTAGTACCTTGATTCCCATTTTCATTATCGGTGGGTGATCTCGCATCTATTAGCGGTATACATCAATGACTGGTAATCAAACGATGGACTACTATGTTCGACCTCGACACCTCTATTCACATAGTAGGACATGTACTCGTAGCGGTGTGTGTAGAAGGCTTTCCAGATTGGTGGCATCCCTTATATGCTACCTCATTGATCGTGCCATTGGTCATGAGATTTCATGTCTCGTGACTTGATCCCAGTATATGTCAGACATTTCCATCCATTATGGAGATCTTGATCTATTATATATCTTCAGCCATTATGGAGATCATGGTCCTTTGTATATCTTCATCATGGAGATTCTGATCTATGTATATTGTACATGGCGATGACCACTTATGTGATATCTTGTATCATGCCTATTCATGGCCATTGTACTCTTATGTATCTGGGACTTCTATACGTATTTGCAGTTATATGCAGAGTTGTATTATTTTACTATGCTGATTGGGTGGCTGGTCTTCCATTTGGGATCCTTCATCACTCCACTTCTGGGATGGACTTATAATGTATTTTAGCCATCGTATGACCCCTCTGACCTCACACATTAGGGGGCATCTGTTATAGTTGATTTTACCACTCTAGGTAAATCACACTTTGTATGGCCTTCCCCTGTCCCGCTACAGACTCCTTAGACCCCATGGACCATTTTTTGTCCTTTGATGTTTCCTTGATCATCCCTAAAAACATGTGAAAAATTCTATACACGAATTTTAATCCATTAATTGCATATATACGTGGGTTTGACCCCTAAAACCGTGTACATCAGGATGTGTACAAAAATCCAAATTCTTTTGGAGTTTTCCTTGACATGGATCCGACTCACTTGACTCCTGGCCTTCCCTATGCCTTGAGATTGCTTGAATTTGACCTTTCATTACCCCTTTGAAAATCTATATAAGGAACTCTATGGTACATTGAAGGAATATGAGAGAATTGAGAGCAAAGAAACTATAGTCCATTGTTGCCGAAACTTATGCTTGAGTGTGCATCCCTTTGTCTCTTGGAGCACTAGTGTGTTCTTCCCAAGCTTGCCTTTTGCTTCTGATCTTGCTATCAAGAGATGGAGGATTGAGGTGGTGGAGGCCCAAGTGGGGGATTCAGTTTCTCCAGTTCGTAGACATGCCGTCAGAGGTTGTATCTATTGTAATCTCTGATTTATATTAATAGAAATATTTTTTCCTGTCCAATAATGTGTGTTTGAATGAATATATTATCCATGGGATTATTTCAAATGCTTATACATTGTTGATTATATATGCTAGAATAGATCTAACACCATGATATATAGTATGTTTGTATTGTTTACTTGTTGTTGAGGAAGTAATTTATCAATTCAAGCTGAAGTTGGAAAGCTCAATGGGGATCTACTCCAACCGTCTGGAACAAGGTACGAGGTCTGATCCTTTAGTGTTAGACATTTACTTTCTATTGCATATTGAAAAATATTGATTTCTGGAGTCAAGCTGTCTGTTGTGGTACCCCAATCCATAGGAATTTCTCTCCGTAACACTCGAGTATATCTGGAATCCACCCCTTCACCTAATTTTAATCAACTCACACCTCACATTAACTTAAAACCTACAAAGAGGCAATTGCAAAACATTCACTCCAAGCACATGCAAGTACATTGATTTCTTTTTTGACTCCATTTTTAAGGCATTGGTTACTTTCTTGCTTTATATTTATATTGTGTCTCAGCATTGTGCTTTCGTGCACTTATTTTTTTATCTTATCATCTTTGATTGTTTATGGTTAAATTTCAAACTCCTAAGTAACTCAAGTAACTCATTCAGTTTAACATGACCGTACTAAGTAATTTAGCCTTAGTAACTTAAGAGGGTCTACCGCCCTTGGCTTCATTAGGGGTTGAGCCTAAATGAAGGAGTCAAGAACAAGGTGACAGCCTTGACTCGAGACTTGCCCCCAAGGACACACCGAGTGGCTTGAATATTTTTGCCACTTGACCCAGGTGTGTGAAAGGTGGCAACACAATTGACTTCCCTTATGGTCTTGGGACAACATCCCAAACATAATTATTCATGATCAATTGATACTCCTCGATCATAGCATCCTTCTATTATTTCCATTCTGTCGCTTCTTCATAATTGGAAGGTTATTTATCAATGAAATCACATAATAGTGCTACATACCCGGAGCAGGATCTGGTCCTCTTTCTTTCTCTGTGATTCTCTTATGGAGCCCCATATCTTTCCGTACCTTGGATATCTTCTTGTACCCAAGGAGGTTTCCTCTTATGAGGATTCTTCTCCTGAGGCGGATCTATAGGTTCTTGTGGTTCTTCAAATTCTTGATCTTTTTCTTGAACTTCTTCATTCATGGTTGTGTCATGAATTCTGGGTGCTTCCGCTTCTTTAGGAACTTCAATAGGTTTCTTTCTAGATTTGTTGTAAGCTCTATATTCATCTAATGTCACATCCATGCTGATGTCGATCTTCTTGAATCTTTGGAAGTATATTATGTAATCCTTTGAGCTTTCAAAGTATCCCACAAATGTGCCCTTCTTTCCTGAAGGATATAATTTTGTTGTCTTCTCTTTTGGAATGTGAATGTATACATGACAGCCGAATATTCTGAGATGGCTGACTTCTGGTTTCTTGCCGGAGAAGACTTCTTCAAGAGTCTTGTTCTCGAGTACTCTGTGTGGAGTATGGTTCTGTACATACACCGTTGTTCTGGCAGCTTCTGCCCATAGATGCATAGGAAGATCTTGATCATGAAGCATTGCTCTTGTAGCTTCCATGATAGTTCTATTCTTCCTTTCTGTAATCCCATTCTCTTGTGGATTGCATGGAGTGGAAAACTCCCTCTTAATCCTTGAGTATTTGCATAACTCTTTGAATTCATTTGATGTGAATTCTTCACCATTATTTGATCGAAAGGTCTTGATATTCTTTTCAGTATGGTTCTCGATCAAGGATTTGAATTCCTTGAACTTGCTGAATACTTCATCTTTTTTCTTCATGAAGTAAATCCATGTCTTCCTAGAAAATTCATCAATAAAATAAACATAGTATACATACCCGCTTAGTGAAATTGATGAAATTGGACCGCATACATCGGAGTGGATGATTTCCAAGATTCCATTTTCTTTTCTCTCGCTACTTGGAAATGTCTTCTTTGTGTTCTTTCCTTTCTCACATCTTTTGCAGATCCCATCATGCTTTTCTTGAATTTCTGGAAGACCTTCAATATATTTTATTGCAAGTGGTAGTGCTCTGTAATGCACATGTGCAATCCTTCTATGCCAAAGCTCATTTGGATCTACTGTGTCATGGACTAAATCTTGTTCTGGATGGCCCTTCAATTTGTAGACCTCCTTCTTGTTCCCCAATCACTACTACATCATTAATAGTCTTTCCCTTTGGCCACATGATAACTTGGCCATCTATAAATTCAACCCTCATGCCTTTTGCATCTAATGCAGATATGGAGAGGAGGTTCTTCTTTAGTCCTAGTACAAACAATACTTCCTTCATTGTCATAGACTTTCCAGAGTCTAGCTTATAGGAGGATTCCCCACTACCTTTTATTGGATACTGGTAGTCATCTTTGAGCTTCACCTTGTGAGGTGATTCATGTTCTGAGAGTTTCACAAAGGACTCCTTGAATCCTGTCATATGTTTGGAAGCCCCACTGTCTATAAGCCAATCATTGCTTCCATGAATAATGTTTCCCGTAAGAGCGGAAATCAAAACATATTATTCATCACTTAAAGAATTTTCACTTTCATATTTGGTTCTCTTGGTGGAAGTTTCATCATCTTCTACAGCATGAGCATGATGTCTTCTCTTGTTTCCCTTCTTCTTATGAGATTTAATCTTGTTTCTAGGACAATCTTTTGCAAAGTGTCCTCTTTCATCACATGTATAGCATCTTAATTTAGATAAGTCCTTTCTAATGTTATCTTTATGGTGAAAGGTCTTACCTTTGGAGTGATGTGAGTTTCTTCTGCCTTTCTTGGAGTGAACTATGAGAGCTTGATATTCACTTCCCATCTTCTCTTCTCGAGCTGCTATCTGAGATTCTTCTTGAGAGCATTCTTCCCATAGTTTGCTGAATTTGACTAACTTCTTTCTGGCACAGATTCCTTGAATAAAGGAGTCCCATGATCTAGGGAGACCATTCAAGGTGGTCATTACAATCTCTGCATTTTCCACTTCTTCATTTACTGCATTTTCTAGTTGTTCCTTGATCTGAGAGACCCTTGTAAAGTAACACTGGATGGTCTCTACATTCTAGATCTTTACATTCTTTAGTTGGTTTCTCAGAGTCATCTTCTGATTTATGTTCTCCCCTTCAAACAATTTGGTTAGGGCATCAAACATAGATTTAGGTGCCTTTAGGGAGGACAACTGTGGTATGAGGTGATACTTGATTGAATTAGCAACGATCCTCTTTACCATAACCAACTTCTTCTTATGTAAGGCCTTTGCCTCATCTCCCTCTGGAACTGGAACCTCCTCACTGATATAGGAGTCCAACTCATTTTCTTCCAGGACTAGGGAGATCCTATACTTATAGGATCAAAAGTTATTAACTCCCTCAAGATTTTCATCAAGCTTGGTATGATGAGACATCTTAACTAAGAACCTCAAATGTAAATACAAAAGATTTAGATCTTACCAGGTCAAGATGCCGAATCTGGATTTGGAGCTGAAATTCTGCAGTGTTGGTTCTGGAGTAGATCATGGTTTTGCTTTTCCAGAGTTCTGTCCAACCAAAGGCTTTGATTTTGATCCCTAAATTCAATTTTGAGGAGGATATCAATCCAGGCCTAGGATCACTAAAAAATTCCACTTCTGCAAAAAGCCCTAATTTCTGGCAGCAGTGTCGGGTCCAAAACTGAAAAACCTCAAAATTGGATTTTGCTTCGATAGAAATATGCACCCTAGGGAGGAGAGTTATTCCAACCTTATTTTATTGAAAATATGTGGAGAGAGATCCATAAAGTAGGAATCCCTAGTTCCTGCAGTTGTATAGTATCTTCTTCTCAGGTTAGCTCTGATACCATGTTAGATTTTTAACATTAAGCTAGCATAACATTAGGATCTTTAACTGGGAGAAAAACAAGCACAACAATCAAACACAAGAGATAATGAACACAATGTTTTTTCTTGGGGAAACCATAAATGGAAAAAACCCCCCAACTTCCTTAGAGATAGAATCAACACCAAAAGTAAAACCCCAAAACAGTAAGATGATCTCTCGACAACAGTAACCTCTTTCTTCCTTGCCCCAGTGTCTTTCTCTTCCTCAACTATGTGCTACAATTGAGTGTGAGTGAGTGTGTGATAAATAGAGATGCTAGCTCTCTATTTATACTAATTCCTGACTTGACTAAACCCAACTAGGGCCGAATTCACTAGGTGAGTCTAATAACCCTAATGCCCTAGAACTGCAAGGACTTTTACCCTTGATCAATAGGAGGGTTACCCACAATGACTTGACATGGCTTGTTTATATTATAGAACCTCCCGATAGGAACATCGAGGCATGCCATGACTCAAGTACATCCCATAATAAACATCAGGTTATAATACATAAGAAATACAAGTGAATACATTCTGAAGTTACAATTTCATTAACATTTTGTAGGGAAATGAAAGGTTGAATCATGTGAAGGAGGAAATTGTTCTAGTACTAGTGTAGAGGTAGACAGATTCACCAAAGAAGAATACTCTTCTCCTTATTCAAAAACCGGAATTCCTTCTATAGAAGGATCGATTGTGGCAAGTTGGTCCATGGTCACCCCTTATATTTATTCCATGGTAGGAGGAAATTTGAGTGGTAAACCATGCAATCTGCAAGATCTCCTAACATGCGGTTCAACTAGAATGATGGCTAAATTTTTTTAATCTGAAGGTATTCAAATAAAAAATATCACACATAAACAAATCTACACAAGCTAAGGTCAAAATCAAACTTAAGTGATAAGAAGGGATGGAAAAACTGGATCCTCACTAGGAATGTCAAGTTGTCACAACTCATGATATACCACAAGGTCCAACAGTAAAACAAGACAAGGAGGATTATGACCATACCCTTTCCTGAATACTCAGCTACCTGGATGACACCTGTGTAGTATCTCTCCTAGTGTTGTTCTTTGTGTATTTCTTCAATAAGATGACCAAAATGATTTTCTCAGTTGGTATCAGTTCCTAGAAGGGCCTTCCGATATTCATAAGGTACATGGGAGATCAAATCTGTATTCGTGCTGTCTAATGCACAACATGAATAAATTTTTGATATACCTAGAGGGTATTTGAAAATCCATTCGATATACCAATTGGTACGTGGAAGAACATCCTCAGGATGTAGTGCACGAAAAGAACAATATCTCTTATGTTTATAGATGCCGGGTCATGTATTCTAACCTATCACTCAAAGTACCAATAATTTCAACCTAAGCTACCGTTCAATTTGATCTTGATGGTTAGTGAATGTTTGTGGAGTGTGAATTAATTGCAAGATTAAATTATCTAAATGCAATACAATTTTCTTTTCGATGAATCCTAACTAGAGCAAGGTGGAGATTCTTCCTTTCAACCAGTGAATGAAAACACTGTGTGATCCAAATAACTCATTCCTCAAGCTTTGAAAAAATTTTAGGCACACAAAAACTCTCAATGCGAAACCTAATATATCTCTAAAATAAAAATGAAAAGGTTCCTTAATACCTAAATGCCTATGTTGTTATTAATCAATATTCAGAAAGAAAACACTTCTAATAATCTAATCAAATCAAAAGCAAGCAATATGACTTTTTATTTTGTTTTTTGATACACTTTTGGAGAAATAAATGAAAAGAACAAAAAATCACACTACAAAAGCGTAAGAAACCATAACATTTTTCCTTTCTACATATCTAGAAAGAGATTTTAAGATATCAACATGCAAATGAAAAACTGAGACAAAATTTCCACACAAAACCATTCAGTTTAAGAGCTTTTACTAAGACAACTTTTTCAAGTTTTGAACTCAAAATGTATATTTAGGCTAAGTACACTGTTAGACCTATCAATGAGTAGACTGAAAAACCCAAAAAGGAGAAAATTTTTTAAGAGAAAATACTAGAGTTGGAGATGGCTACCTCGACGCACTTTGCGGGGTGGAACTAGGGCATCCTCTAATGGTCGATGCTCTCTGCTTCCTTTTAAACAACATCAGCAACACTTCTTGATTCTTGGAAGAAGATAGAAATGACACTATTTGAAAGTGGGAAAAAGGTGTCACGGATAGTTCAACACTCTGTCAAATAAATCCAGGTGCGTTGACGAATATAGAGAACCAAAAGAAGTAAATAACCTCTAACATAATTAATTGTAAATCAAACTGGAATTTTGATAAGTGTAGAAACTAACCATAGAAGGAAAATGGGATTGAAATAAAAAGTATTTGTCACCTTATATCCTTGAATGAGCGAGAGAAAAAACTTTGCAAGATTGTAATCAAAAGAAAAATCAAGAAATCATAGATATGATTATCCTCTCGAGTATGGTCACCCGTTTTGTTACCAGAAATTCTCAATCAATGCAGACACATATTGTTCCCCTAGTCTACATGGGGAATATCTAGAACAAAAATCCATAGTGATGCATCCTCTCCCTATATTATTAAACTACTTGAATGCCAATATTTCTTACATCAACGATGAAGGTAATCCTTTCCTTGTAACTCTCTTGCGATCAGTTGTCCCTACAAATAACGTAAGGAACATGATACGATAGTGAAAGCAACAAGATAATTCACTGATTTATACTAATGATCAAGGAGAAAAATAATGAACAATATTTATTAACACAAATAATTCACGAGAAAGGGGAACATGTTTGTATTAACTATATAAGAGAATAAAAATACAACTAAAGCCTTAACTTTGAAACTTTGATGTCACAATTCCTTTGACTCACTTTCAAACAAACTCTACAAACCCTACAAATATCAATCACAACCACACTCTTTTTCTCCTATACCAACAATGATTTCAGCAACATAAATATGCTCTCCTAGTTCTCTTACCTCCCATATCCATGAAGGTAAGCTTGTATATATAGGTCAAAGAGGGCCAAAAGGGGTTACGATATTTTGGGAGGAAGGTGAGGAAATGATCCCTAGAGGCTAGGGGTATGAATGATACCTATTCCAAGAAGTAGAGATAAGACTCCATGAGTAATTTCATTTAGAAGGTTCTCAAAGTCTCTCTTTTTTACTTTTTGACAGTGCTGATGGTCCTTGTACATGAACAATCTACATTGACACCATTTTTCCTCAATCAACATGTGTCACCGATGCACTTTGTCAGCATGTAAGAGGTGTCAGGTCATCCTGACGCCCTATGTTAAGAGTCAGGGTGCATCAGACTTCCTAGAGTTGTGAAAAAAGGTTCTCAAAATATGGTTTGGACAATTCACTTTAGGGGATTGAACATAGAGACAAATTTTGGGTGTAACAACAAATCATATCAATGGACTATTTGAAAACACCTACTTTATCAAGCTCACTAAACAATGACCAGTCTAAAACATGTTATGTATCCATGTAATATTTTAGGGTGGTAGGCCTAGGTACCATGGGATCAACTACATAATATATGAATGTGTCAGTGACACTATGTACAACTATTATCAGCCTTTTGTTTGCAAGCAATGCATGCAATCTGTCTTCATGTACACTATGTATGCTATCCTTTCTAGTCTCCCTGGAGATAGAATGTAAGTCAGTTTGCACCAGTATAGGTCCTTTGGCCCTTCTTGGTACCGTGAAGTCCAAGTATGGATAGGGAATGATCCTAGTAGGTGTTTTTCGCATCAAAACTATCATTTTATCTATTTCACCAATCTGTTTAGATAATCCAGTTTCAATTTATTTTATTGCTAGTGTCTTGGCTACCTATGTAGCATCAACTTTTTTCTTTTTAGTTTGAGGAGCTGACTCATATTCATCTATTTCCATATTATCTACCCCTCTTTTCTGCCCTACTATTTGCTCAAGATAGCTTTAAATTGCTACTTCTATTAAAATTTGTTTAACCTCCTCCAAACTATTTCTATTTGCAATGCTTACTAACTCAGGCCTGAGAGTTGGTTCCTAGGATACCTTCTTGTTTTCCCACCTTTGTTTTGAAATTAATACATGAGGGTCATATGCCATTGCTTACACCATCTCCAAGTTAAGCTACTCTAAAAAACCTTCCAAGTAATGTGAAACATTTAGGTGTCTGATCTAGAATGGACCTACATTGTTTGGGATATGGAAATATTTGTGTTGTTTAACACTCCCAAAGTGTAGCTGATTTAATAGGAATCTTTTCCTAATATATTCCATTTCCACAATCCCAATTGTCAGAAAGGTAGGTAGTTTGTAGGGTTTTCCTTCAAATCAATACACCCTAACAACTGTATGATCATCAAATAGGAACCCCTCTCATACTCTAGTCTCTGGACTAAATTATAACCACTCTTTTCCCTCTCTTCGAATTCTTAGCAGATCTATTCTATGAATTATCACATATGCAATCTTCATTACTTTATTGTTAAACTATGTGAAGTTATAATTTCTATCCTTTCTTATAGAAACAAGATTTCATTCATATGATTGAATGTCCATGTCAAATTGACCATTCATGTTCAGTCCAAACTTTCAAAATATTTGAAATTCTGGTGCAGGAAAATGAAGAATAAACATGAGGGAAATTTAAAAATCTATGGGCCAGGAAACTATGCTAGTTTCTGATTGGGAATTTGAGCAAGAAAAGAAGGAGTATTATACTTTGGAGATTGTCTTGCTACTGGTTATAATTTTGAGAGGAAACCTAACACAGTTTCATCCACTTCTTCATCACTTTTGTACCCTAATATGGAACACAACAGGGAAAATATCTTTCTGGATTCAAGTTTGAAGAAAATAGTTTTCAAAGTGGGATTTTTGTTTGCAAATACTGATCTTACTTCTATATAATGGTTTATGACAATGGTTTTATTATCAGGGCTTAGGGTTTGGTACTGCAAAGTTAACTCTCTTTGCTTAAATGGTAAGAGGCATTATTCCACTGGTAGAGTGAACATTTTTCTAATATTTTTAGCGTTAATTTGACAAATAATTTTGGTTCCATCGCATCATTTAATGGTTCTTTGGATTGGCAAATAAAATGTTGAGCGGCACACTATAAATTCAGGAAAATGCACCATGGGAGAATATATTGAGTGTATTAGGTTAGACTCCCATAACTGGTAGGGGTCTTCATTTGTTGTTGCTCTGTAAAAGAACTTCGACTAGGGTTTTAATCAGGCCCGAATGAGAGATTACTAGGTCTCTATTATCATCTTGATGGTTGAAAATGGATGAATTATTTTCCGGAATGGGATTGGGAGAAACTTAAAAGGTTAGATGGGCCATTTTAGTGGTTTAAATTCTTTGGTTAGGGATAATTTGGGAGTCTAGAATATTAGGGTACATTTGTTTTTACTAATTTATGGTAAAATTTAAATGCTTAACGGTTTAAAATGGTTTACCCAGTTAGGTGACGTGGATGGCGACCTGTATTTGAGTGATTGATCTGGATGCCAAGTGGATGTACTTGGGACTTAGGAGTTCTAGTTCACGCGTGTTTACAAGTGCACAAACAATAATGACTTGTGAAATGGACAAAATTTAACTTTTAATAGGCATTGAGTTTGGAGAGACACTTGGTAGGCTATTATTGGTCAGGAAAATAGGTGATGTGACTACTAACCTCAGGCCCAATTGGATGAGATGACATGAAAGGATGACTTGGGTTTGCAGTGGTGTCACCATTCCATCATGCACTAATATTGCCTTGGTTTCCTAGGGTGGTAACACATATTGAGTGGTTTTGAAAAGTTCCTCGAGCATGCGCAACCAACTAAAAATTTACATGTATTTTTAGTGGTTTCCCTTTTGCAAATGATCGCAGCACTCCAAGTTACGTGCAACTTATGGATGTGTGACAAGTTTCCACTATTAGATCTTATCTTTCTTTTTAAAAAGTGATTTTTTCTTCTTCAGTTGTAAACACACCTCACATCAACCCATGCACTCTTCTTATGGAATGTTGATCAAGTTGATCTGATAGATTTGTTTGGCCTTCCTTGGAATTACCTATCTAACTTCTTCACTGAGCACTATTCATCTTAGACGCTCGATCGGTTCAATAATGATGACTATCCACTCATCCCTTGGCACTAGGATCTTAGCTCTTAATCACCTATTAGGATTTGTGAACTCTAGGATCCTTTCCTTCAACACATTTTATCTAGCTCGCAATATTCATTAACTGATTTTCAAGTTCTTTGAGAGCCCTTGAACAATTTGAGTACTAACATTGACTCCACTGGGATAAATTTATGTTGTACAACATGCTGAGAAGTTGTAGACCAATGCCTTTATTATGGGGATATATATTCATTAACCTAATAATTTCTTGTAACTTGTAGGTTAGTATTTTCATTTATTTACAAACATGAAAGAAAAACTGAAATTGAAATGTTGAAACTTGAAATAAATAATGAAATTGAAATGCTTACTATGCTAAAATTTACAAAATTCATGGAATTTGGTTTAAGTAAATGAATAATTTCTTCATAAGGATTCCATTGGCAGGGTGTTCAATATTGTAACCATACATATCAACTAAAATTAAAGTGTTCTTTCCCTTGAATTCATGTATTATGAATGGGCCAATCACAATTTTTCAAACTTTCCATGTTTTCCCTGATCTGATTTACTAGCATCCCATTTGAGTACTAGGTGTCTTGTCTGGAAATATATTTCCAATGCTATTCTCTTTAAGGTATTTTTAATTTTCCTTTGATGTTCTATCAACCTTTGATTGACTATTTCTCTTTCCTATTGAATTTCAATTAACTCATAGATACTCTTGATCATGTTGTCTAGTTCTTCATTTTCATGCTGAATCAACTTGAGGACATGTAAACCCAACTGGATTGGAATAATGGATTCTTTCCCATATACGAGCTGAAAAGGGGATTTACCACTTGATCTTTTGCCACTTATTCTGTCATCCCATAAGGCATATTTCAGATTCACATCCCAAGTTTATTATTATTATTTGGTGTCAACATATTCTTTATGATTCTCTACAAACTTTTTTTAGATGAATCTGCAAGTGCATTACCTTGTGGGAAATCACTTTCATAGATTAAAATGATTTTGCATTTCCTGTAATTATATTTCTTGGGAAGCCAAATATTGACAATATATTCTCCTCCAGAAATTTCATAACTACATACTCATTTAACAATATTGTAGGAATTGCTTCAACCCATTTAGTAAAATAATCTATTGTAGTGAGGATACACTTGTGATGTCCACTAGAATCATGATTTATTTCTCCAATAAATTCTAAACCTCATTGTTGGAATGGCCTAGATAATGTTATTGGTTTCAAAGATAACAGGCTTCTCTTTTTCTTTCTTGCAAATATTTTTCATTCAAGACAATATCTGACAAATTGATTAGTATGAACAATTTGACCAGGCCAATAATAACTAGTTTTGAGAAATTTATATGTCATAGCTCTCTATGCATGATATCCTTTGCAGAATCCTTTGTGCAACTCTAAAACGATTCACTCTATTTCATCTTCTACCACACATTTCAACAAGATTCCTTAAGGAACTTTCCAGTAAAGGTACTCATCTAGAATATTATATTTTAGTGCATGTAATTTCAGAGACCTTCTGTGGGATTTGGATAAATATTATGGACCCTCTAATTTTATCAAGTAATAGACAATGTCTTTATACCATTCATATTCTTAAAACTTTGGTTTCATTTTTTTCTTCTTTCATACTCTTTGACATTTCTTCTTCTGTTAATTTTGCAATTAGATTAAATCTAAATCCTTTCAGTTCGAATCAACCAACAACTTGACTAGTCCCTATTCTTTTACCAACTTAGTAGGCCTTATTTACAAATCATATTCTTTTATTTTAGTGATCCATTTTCCTCTTCTACCTTCACTATCAGTTTGGTAGAGAATTTTATTTACCACTGTGTGTGGTACATAAGCAATAATTTTTGAAAGTAAAACACAACATCTAAAGGATTTTAGTTCCTTTACCATTTCATAAGCTTTATTCTCCATTAAACTATATTTTAAATCAACATATTTAAGTGATTTGCTGAAAAAAGGTAAGAGGTTTCTCATAATCGTCATTACTCTTCTGTAAAAGTAAAACAACCTTGGTATGTGTAGAAGCAAAGGAAAATATTAGAAAAGGTTTGGAATAATCTAGGATGATTAGAACTTGTGCTTCTCCAATGGATTGGTTGAGATTTTCAAAGTCCTCTTTGGATTCCTTAGTCCATTTTACCTCATTATCAGTTTTGAGCATGTTAGTAATGAGTTTAAGTTCATCCAAATTAGGAATAAATATTCCGAGAAAGTTTGTTCTTCCAAGGAATGACCAGACTTCCTTCTTGTTTCTAGCAGCTTCCAACTCTTTAATGGATTTCACCCTTTCAGGTTCTATTCTTACTCCATTTTTTGAAAAAATGTGTCCCAATAGTTTACCTTCTTGCATGGTGAAACTGAACTTCTTTGGATTCAGAGAAAGGGAAAACTTTCCATATTTCTTAAATGTTTTTCTTAAGTGTGACAAATGATCATCATCATTTTTCTATCATATCATCAAGATAAATCACTATGAACTTATCTTTGTTTCCTACAAAGGAAGTGTCCATTAATCGCTAGAAAGTTTCTCCTGCATTCATCAATCCAAAATGGCATTTTAGAAGGTTCCTTAGGGAGTAGTGAATGCATTTTTTTCTCCGTCCTCTTTGCTCATAGGCACCTGATTATAACCTGAGAAGACATCCATCATGGAAATTGTATTGGCTCCTACCACCTTCTGTAAAATTTGGTACATTTTTGGTAGGGGATAATTACCTTTTACGGAGCATTTGCTCAGGTTTCTAAAATCAACATAGAGTCTGATTTCACCACTCTTTTTCCTAACTGGAACTAGATTTGCAACCCATTTTGAATATCTCAAAGGAACTATTATTTTGGCACCCAATAATTTCCTTATCTCTTTGTCTATAATTGGTAGCAAGATGGGTTTTGTTTGCCTAATATTTTTCTTGAATGGTTTGGTTCTAGGTTTCAATGGAATATTGTGTGAAATTATAGATGTATCATATGTTTTTAAATATTCACATTTCTATGCAAATGCATCAATATATTCTTTGAAATTTTTTGATGTACCTTTGTTTTGTCTCTTCTGGTAGCAACTTGGACATTTTGATATTCTTAGGCTCCTTTTCAGTACCAATGTTTACTTCTTCCACATCCTCTTCTTTGGGTTGAATTACTGGCTTGTGAGGCACATCATTTTTATAAAACAACCTTTCTAAAGGGACCAAACCTTTAGGTATGAAATTATTTTTCAGTTGAACAATGTTGTGATTTTCTATTTTATTTGTTAATTTCATATTTGAGTTTTCTTGTTCTTCCTAAGAGTTATTAATTAATTTCAACCTCATCCTATTCTTAGTCAATGGATATGCTAGAAAATTCATCTACCAATTCCAAAAATATTTTAATATGTTGGTCATATTCAAACACTTACCAATGCTTAGTGTTATCAGGGACTAATGGTCTATAAATCATTTCGACTTATTGTTTAACTTTGATTTGTTCAGAAGGTTTAAAAGTACTAGATATTACTACTAAAGCATCATATTTTTTATTTTATTTTCTAGGAACAATAGAAATGTTAGAAGCATGAAATAAATTATCAATTAAATCCCATACTAATTCCTATAAGCTCTCATTCTAGGATGCTTTGTTTGATAGATTGCTTTTATTTGTTGCACTATTAACTCTGAGTTTGCAAACATTGCAATCCAATTTACTCTCATTCTTCTTAGTGCCTCTAATACCAAAATCAATCCTTCATATTCAACCACATTGTTTGTGGTGTCTATTAGTCCTACATCTGTCATCCCGATTTCTTCACTTTTTCTTGAGTCTTATTATTTTTGAACTTATTTTCACCTTGTTAAATTGTATATTGCTAAATTATTCCCTATTTTAAATTGCATTGCATTTCAAGTTTAAATGTTAGTGTTAGCTTGTCTCTTAGTATTTTATAATCTATTTTTTTTATGTGTATGTATTAAGTAGTCATCTAGGTTTAAAATCATTAAGAGGAATGCTTTTTAAATGCTTGAAAATACATTCCAATGTTTTGCACATTCCAACAATGCAAAACATCATATATGTTCACATATACGCTGTTGGATGAGGAATAACATGACATAGTTAATTATAATTTGAATAAATGGCTTTTATGGTCTATTTATGACATTTTATAGGTTCTATGTTCATTTCTTTGTAATCCATGATAACTCTATTATGTGTTAACTTTGTATTGGCTATAAGATCATGGGTCTGACCATAGGATCATGGATCATGTCCAAAATTCTTGTGTCCTACTCCGACTCATATTTCTCACTTGAAGAAAAAGTGAAACTGCATTCATATACATTGATTGCTTAGACATTTCAATTAATTCCTGCAACATGAAATGAGTAAGCAGTCCGAGTGGAAAGCTGCTGAGGTTCAAACCTGACAACTTGGAATGGGACAAAAAATTGTTGCATTGTGTTCATAAGCTCATAAGGTTGCATGAGATAAGATAAATATATTAGCTAAGCAATAAAAAAGTGTCATGGAATTTCTGTTAAGAGTTTGAAAAGCATTGTAAAATTATTTGATAACACACATATCTTTGCCTTAGTGATTGAATTCAAGCTTAGTTTCTAAATAGGTGGAAACGAAGTTTTGAAAATAAAAAGAGATTTTTGTAAAAAATGGATCCATGAACCAAAACCTCTTTCATTTTTACATAGGTATCATATTTTTGAATATCCCAATGTATCGTTATATTTTTGAATATCCCAATGTATCTTTATAGCCTATTTTTCCATATGTACACATTTAATAATTTCCTGTCATTATCATTAGGTGTGTATTCCGAACAGTTGGACATGAATATTTGAAACAAAGAGGTTTCTGTTCATCACATAATATTTTACAAAAACTTCTCTCATATTTTACACATATATCACGGTTTAGGATATACGAAGGGATATTCAGACCCTATTTTTCAGGGATTCACCAGATTTATTTAAAGAAAAAACTCGTAGACAACAATTGATGAGCCATATCATCATTTCGGCTTAGGGATAAAATATTATCATCTCTTTGATTATTTTAAATAATAAAATAAATAAATATTAGGAGGTTTTGAGATCCATTCTTTGGATCTTGATTAATATGTATTCTTTCTATATAAACTTTGCAGAGTGATGAAAAAAGAGGTTATTGATATGAGGGCCGTGAGGATTTTCTGAAGAGTTTAAGAGATATGATATACTTTGTTCATGTTAAATGATTTTATTCTCTCTCTCTCTATATATATTTGAGCTAGGTTTTAGCTTTTCTTTAAACTTGAATGTTCTGTGATTTACTTTAAATGATTGTTTAATGAATTCCTTCATTCCGATATTATCATTGTGAATGCTTGTTTAATGGTTGAATATTCATGATATTTGTTTGAAATGTTTTTTTTAGTGTAGTACCTTTAAATGCTACAAGTGACTGAACACTAGTTCCATTTGTTATAATTCAAAGTATAAACCTCAGGTTCCTTTGTTACATTTTATCTCTATTTTAATCAGCATCTTTAGATATTCAAAATACGATGTTTTTAGGGGTATTAAAATATTCCTCTTATTACTTACATCCCCTCATTATATTATCCAACCAATCCTTTAAAACAACTTATCTAAGGTGCCTAAACTTTGTACTTTAGTAGTCGGTGCAAACTTTAGAACTAAAATCTTCTGGCACCATTGCCAGGGAGTGGAGGTACGAGATAATCATCCTTGGGTGTGTTCATTTGCATAGATATATATCATGATGGTAGATAGGGGTTAGACATAGTTTGGACTACAAATATTTCACTAACAACTCCATGTTATAGTGGATTTCACCACACTAGGTGAATCACACATTGTATGGCCTTCCCTTGTCCCGCTGCAGACTAATTAGCCCCTTTGGACCACTTTATATCTTTTAATGTTACCTTGATCATCCCTAAAAACATTAGAATATTGATATACGCGGCTTTTCCCTCGATATCCGCGTACATACGCAGATATTTCCCCTATAGTCGCGTACATCGGGATGTGTACATAAATCCAAATCCTTTTGGACTGTTCCTTGACTTGGATCTGATTCATATGACTCCTGGCCTTGCATATGCCTTGAGATCGCACGGATTCGACCCTTCAGTATCCCTTTGAAGAACTATATAAGGAACCCATTGGTACATTGAAAGCATAAGAGAACTTTGAGAGTAACGAAACTATAGTCCATTGTTGCCAAGATTTATGCTTGAGTCTGCATCCCTTTGTCCCTTGGAGCACTGTTGTGTTCTTCCCAAGCTTGCCCTTTGTTAGTAAGCTTGCTATCGAAGTGATGGAGGATTGAGGTGGTGGAGGCCCAAGTGGGGGATTCAGTTTCTCCGATTCGCAGACATGCCATCAGAGGTTGTCACTTGTAATCTCTGATTCTTATTAATAGAAATATCTTTTGCTGTCCAGTAATGTGTATTTGAATGAATGTTGCATCCATTGGAATATGTCAAATGCTTTTACATTATTGATTATATATGCTAGAATAGATCTAACACCATGAAATATAGTATGCTTGTATTGTTTACTTGTTGTTGAGGACGTGCTATAACAATTCAAGCTAAAGATTGGAAAGCTCAACGGGGATCTACTTCAACCGTCCGGAATAAGGTACGAGGTTCGATCCTTTAGTGTTAGATGTTTTTATTTCTATTGCATATTGGGAAAGATTGATTTCTAGAGTCTAGCTGTCTGTTGTGGTACCCCAAGCCATAGGAATTTCTCTCCGTAACAGAATTGGTGACTCTGCTGGGGAGTTCCTAGTAGTTGACCTTTGGGGATTGGTTTCTTGGCATTCAATGTATTTGAATTGCTCTCTCTCTCTTGTTTCTATGTCGGTTATGGGGGAATGTATGCTTGGTAGAGCCTGATTGGTGTGAAATAAGTCTCATCCTGTCTGTTTTCCTGTGGTTTATGCATCTTTTTCTTCCTGTACGCGGGTTTATTGTTTACAGTCGCGTATACACGCGGGTTCCCCTGGGATTTCTGTGTATACACACGGGTTTACTGCACACAGTCGCGTATACCCTGGTTTTTACCCTTTTGTGGAAGATAGTGGATTGCTGGGTGAGTTCTGATAGTTGCTGAGTCTCCTTTGGCACTGCCTAAGTCTGTTATTGCCTCTGTGTTTGACCAGAAACGTTTTTTTTTTAGCCTAAATTTTTTTTTTTAGGAAAGTTCTTGTCATGGCATCTTTGATTTTTTGTTTGAGATTAGTGCATTAGAGTCCTTTTACCTTAGTGCTTTGCTTGAATGATGTTTATGTGTGCTTGCAGAGTCTGGGGTGGGTGGAATCATTCTTTTGCTTATTGTATCTCTTTATTTTCAAAAAAAATACAAAAATATTTGCTTCTCATCATACATTGCATTATGCACTTTGCATTGTACTTGCACTAGATCTAGATTTGCTTTGGAGTAATAGTTAGGTGTTCATATAGGAAAATTTGCATTCAGCATTTGAAGAAGAATTGTGCATTACACGTAGTACGCATACCCTGTTTTCATGGACACATGCATTTGCATGGATTGTTAGGTGTGCATTTTACTTCTTGTTGCATCATAACACCATAAGTTGCACGGCCATATCCTATTTTTGAGTAATAAAGCCAACTAAAATCAACGCTAAATAAAATGAATTACACTCTTTTCTTTTATAGGGTGCACCAACAAGCTTAGGTTTTAGGATCTTGGAATAGTTCATTGTGAGTTAATTCTCCAAGATCACTAAACAACAACAACTAGGGGTCTGTCCAGGGAGTGTGTGAAACCCTTGGTATAACCAACGTTCTCAGGAAGCTCCTCTCAAAAGGGAGTCAAGCACTAGGCACTGTGAGCGGTTGTCTGATCGGGATAACCCCTGGTCGAGAACTATGTAGTACCGGCGATATAGCCAGGATTGTATTCGTATCTGGGGGCTCTTTCGAGAGTTTCGGGCTCAGCTACCCTGCCCATACGGTCAATCCCGCCCACGACTGTCCGCCTAAGCGCTGATTATATTGAGGTGACCTTAGTGACCTTACCTAAGATATCGAGGGGGTACGTGTAAAGGTTATTTTGCATGTGTATCGGCCAGGTTGGGGTCAGACAGCACAGTCACTATACGCGTTGAAGCTGAGGGCCACAATAATTGGTTACGAACCTCCGCTTGTGGTGACAAGGGCCTCTCAAGCCTCTCCTAGGCGATACATACCGGCCACATTCGAGAGCTCACTTATCCAGCCCCTGTTTGCTTGCTTTTGGATTTAGATTTCACAGTGATTGCTCTGTGCACGCTAGTTGGCTTAGGGTTGACGTAAATAGAGAGTCTTTGCTATTTTTTGAGTCATTGTGGATTCGGGTGCGGTTCCGCGCCGTTCTCGTCGTTTAGCAGGGCTTCCGCCTTCTACTAATCCTCCTCCTTTGGGAGAGGGACCTAGACAGTCCAAGCGGACTACATCACACTTTGATTCACACACCATGGGAGACCATTCAGAGGACACATCTGAGTCACTTCCTCCTCCCATTCGTGTTGACGATGGGGCTTTTACACCTATTTATGATATTTCACCCGACCTAACTGAGTTAGGACCTGTGATTTCTGAGATAGGAGCCTTGCATGATACACATATCCATTCTAGGCCTGACCCCTCGTTACAGCATTACCGGTATGGAATGCCGGAAGATGATGAGACTCACTTTGAACCTGCCAACACTAGCTACTGTGTTTATGCTTCGACTGGTTTCCCTATTCATGGTTTGGAATTTCATGCCGAATCTGAGTTTGACCCTAACACTATACTTGGGGGCATTCCCATGCCTTACCTTGCGGAGAGGTTTGGAAGTACTAGTCATATTGCACCTTCCATCCCAGCGGTGGAAGCCACATCTTATGTACCTCCTAGGTCTAGAGTTAGTGAGCCTATAGCGATACCAGGTCCCAGAAGAGTGACGATAGGCACTAGCACATATCTTATTACAGAGATCGCTTCGTCCTCGCTACCGAGTTCTTCGAATGCGAACCCTCCACCTCCCTCACGTGGTCCTTCGAGTCGGCACATAGCTACGAGTCAGGTCCATACTGCAGTTTCTAGACCCATTGCACCGCAAGCCTACATACCACCCGTTGTTTCGGGGGGTTATGTTCATGTATCTAGAGGTCAGGTTGCTACTCCCTCGACGTATATCCCTATATCGGGCATGTATATTCCGACTTCCGAAATGTATATCCCTTCCTATGGAGTGTCTCATGGGGCATCACATGCGATGACCTATGCATCCCATCATGGGACGCAGTATGGACAGGTTTCTACACCTTATGGAGGTGGGTATTCACAACCTGCTTATCCCCCTAGTTATGTCTTTGTAGCTCCCTCTAGTCAAGGTCCACCTTATTATGGTACTTCGGCGCCACCCTACATGGGTCATATGGGAGGAGGTCACTATGGCCATGGCCATGGTGGTAATCAATCCTACATGAACCAGGGAGCGGTCCAAAGACCTAATCATTCGAAGCTCCCTTTCCTCGCGACACTAAATTTACCTGACTTGTCAAGACTTACGAACGAACCAGTAGCTCATGACCTGTCTTGGCCGGCTGTCCCTACCAAGCTTCCTTCGGATATACCTAAATTTGAAGGCAAACCAGGAGAGGATCCGAGCGAACACGTTACAACTTTCCACCTATGGTGCTCTTCCAATTCCTTGCATCAGGACTCAGTCCGTCTGAGACTATTTCAACGCACCCTCACAGGGCCTGCGGTGAAATGGTATATAGAGTTGCCTAGGGGTGCCTTTACCTTGTTCGAAGATCTTGCGATGACTTTCCTTAATCACTTCCAACTACCAGTACGATATGATGTTGGTACTGAACTCTTGTCGACATTTCGGCAAGATAAAGCCACCCATATTTCTGATCATATTCAGGAGTGGCGTAGATGGAAGAGATTAATCAAAGCCTTTATACCGCCGGAATTCCTCCTTGAGTGGTTCCTCAAGTCTTTATTGCTGTACATAGCGAAGGATGTTTCCACATTCGGAGTTCAGAATGAGGAACAAGCCATCTTTAGGGCGCAAGAACTAGACTTGATCTATGCTCAGTCTGGTTTGTTATATGAGATTATACCTAATGCTCCTCGTTCAAGTTTTGATCCCAAGGTTAAACCTGGACCACATGCTGATGGCATTGTGGGGTGTGCAAGTAAAAAGCCTGCAGGTTCGGTTGCAAAACAAGTAGCTCAGTCTTCTACCAACCAATCTGCCTCGAGACAAGCTACAGCTTCGTCTCATCCGACCCAAATGGCGAATGTACATGCTGTGCAAACGTCGGACCAGAAGGGTAACCAGCAACCCGGAAGGAATCGTAAGAAGGGTAAAAATAATAAGAAGGGTGGGAATAAGAATGAAAATGCCACTAATAATGACAAGAACAACAAGAATGCTGGGGGGGACAAGCAAAATAAACGTAAGGTTAAGTTTCCTTGCAAGCTATGTAAGGATGATCACCTCACATACTTTTGCCCTAGGATGGATGAAGCTTCGAAGTTCATAGCACAGGGCCCAGCTGTGTTGACAAACCCTTTACCGCATAATCAAAATATGAACTCGAAGTCCCAGGACCAATCTAGTGATGATGATCCACCTGAGACTAGTGGTCGTGGGTGCATTAACATGGTTCGTGCCATGAAAGTTGTGACGCGTGTGAAAGATTATACTTCGTCACAACCCGGCCCAGGTAAAGAACCTAATCCACCAGGAACTCCTTTGCGCATTGAGAAACCGGTGGATAAACCGGTGGATAAACCTGTGGATAAACCTGCGGATAAACCTAAAGCTACACCTCGCATTCCTAAGGGGGTACTTAAGCGCTCAGGGCATAATCCAAATGCTCGAGCCGCCCAGAACTATTCAGTTGTCGAGGACTTGGGTCATA